>CM032659.1:36189399-36206899 GCA_019095985.1 Streblospio benedicti | reverse complement strand
CGAACTTGAAAATGCGCGGAGGTAGCGCTTATAAAAGCGAACTTCTGGTCTTGCAAGTCAGAATTTAATTGTAGAGGCCAGAAATGACTAATTATTTTTATTGAGACAATTTTACTACATAATGTTTTCGGTATGTATAAAACCCGAAAGGCTCTCTAAACAGTTGAAACCACTGAAAGACACAGAAAGGCACCGAAAGGCACCGAAAGGCAAATCACTGAAAGGCACTGAAAGGCACTGAAGGGGGTAGGGGGGTGGGGGGGGGTGTTGAGGTGGAGAGGGGGTGGATGAGGTGGGGAGCTCATCTTGGTTCCCTTTGTTTATGTTTACTATTGATTAAAACAAATGCATGTTATTACATATACTGGCCTTTCGGTGCCTTTCGGTGCCATTCGGTGCCTCGTGGTGCCTTCGGGTTTAGTCGTACCCAATGTTTTTATGTTTTTATTTGGTCCAAATATTTTAAGTTCACGTGCTATTACAAGAAATACATACATTAATTTCTTTTAAAGTGACAACATATCAAACATTGGTGATGTTATAATAATTTTAATAACATGATGACCATCAAATAGTACAAATGCAGAACAATCTTGAATGAAACAAAACCACTTTATAGTTTATAGTTTATCCTGCAACAATGTTCATGTTAGTATTTTCCAAATACCAAAGTAAAACAAATAATACATAGCTGAAGATCAAAGGAAATTTAATCAATAATCCCACATACGCCCGAGGTCATGGCTCAAATTTCCACTTCCAGAGAAGTGGAGGGAGTCCGCGCCATTTTTGCTCAGCGCGAGGTAAGCGTGAGCCATTGCTTGAGACAATTTAAGAGTCCGAAAGAGTCCACCAAAACTCCGCTTAATCCATGCAAAAACCATTTTGAAAGTAATTTTTCATATTTTTCCCAATTTTAAATTTAAATGATGACTTAAAAGCAATAGTAATGTAACCAATTTTGAACATTATACAGTCCCCATACTGTGCACACTTATTCATGTATCAGAGATTGTGATTAACAGTTTATGGTTTCCGCACCAACCACCTGGCCATCCTCGTTGGGCGTACAGAGACAAACTTCAGCCAGTGCGCGCGTCTGGATGAGCAGGTGCCTGATGGAGGACACCAGACGTTCCCGTGTTCACTCCGCTTGTGGGCAGATACGTCAAACTGCTCAAAGACGATGGATTGGACTACCAAGAAAAACATGCTGAACATCTGTGAATTTATTGCAATGGGATATAAGTACACAGGTATATATTATTATAAAAGTTACTATATTAGTCAAACTACATGTAGATTTATTAGAATGGTAACCATACAAAGTAAGACTTGTGCTAGCGATATGGATTATTTCAAAGAGACAAAATAAGAAATCTATTTGCTTCAATCAGAAGATATTTTAGGAAACCTGCCACAATTTGCTTCAGAAATCAAATTCGTGTCTGTGCAAATTCCAAATGAGCATGTACTTGATTACTCAAAATCTAACCTCATGAATGTTTGCAGCTTTACACTAAATCCTTACAGACTGCACCTCCTCCTGCCCTTCTGCATCCTGTAGCGACCTGACGGGCTGCGACACGTGTCCTGCTGGCAAGAAGAGGCCGGACTGTGAGCAAGGTAGATCAAGTCTTCATATTTATACTTTTAACCCAAACCAGCAGCCCCCACCCCTTTCTAACCCAAATGTTATTACAAAAAACATTGTGCAAACATATAACTATATCATTTCAGACTGTCCTGATGGCACGTACGGGGTGGACTGTACTGATGGATGTGGCTGTAGAGATACGAGTGAAGCTTGTGATAAAGTGAATGGGACCTGTGTCATGGTGTTGACTGACAATTAACTATAGTGGCTTGGAGTAAATGAATGTACATATATTGAAATTTGAAGTGCCTACTATTATATTTTGACTATAGTATAATATGGTCATGATATAATAATGCTTGGAATAGATTCAACACCGATTGTTGGATAAATCCATAAAATATTCTACAGTGGCTAACAATAAAACTTCAAACACTAAAGTGATGGATTGATTCTTTACAGACTGAAAATACAATAGTAGAACTTATTTTCTTATATAAATACATTCACTAATTTTGAATTAAATTTACTTTGAAATTTACTGTTAATATGTTTGGACATTTTCCATATCCATCATCTGAGACTTTGTTTTGTCACTACTCACTGGGTGGCCATATAGTTACAAAGCAATTAAAGATGCCATTCCTTCTTTAAACACAGCATCCTATTTCAGCATCACCAGACATGGCCGCTCCACAATACACCCCACAACTTGTGAGCGTCACCCAGACCTCCATCACCATACTGTGGAAGAAACTAGACTCGGTCCCTGAGGAAAACTACTACTTTTATCAAGTTGAGTATCAGAAGAATGAAGAAGGATTTCACACATTCCTCATCCAGGCCCACAAGGCAGGAGCTCTTGAGCAGTCCACCACCTTTGACAACCTAGAATCTGGAACTAAATATAGTTTCAGGATCGCGCCGTTCAGAAACATAAAAACTGACCAGTTCAACAACAGAAAACAAGAATTTGGCAGAAACACTGCAATTTTGGTTCAAGCTACAGGTAATTAAGCACAACTCATCACCCAATAAGAATACCACACTTTGTAACTATGTCATTTATATATATGCACGGGTAGCCTGTACATAGTGGAAGATATCTTGTGTGTCCACATGAGGGTCATCATAACTTATGGGGGTTTCCTTTCCTGTAATTCATAACAGCACTACCAGGTACATGTCACATGTTTGACATGTTGCATGTTCCTTATACACAGTAGGTCATTTATGTTTTAAATGATTGTATCATTGTCTATGTTTGTTAGTGTCTACTCTGACTTCCTTCATTCCCGTCGAAAGCACAGCCAGCTCTGCAGAGGCTGCCCCCTCATCAGGTGGGTTATTTCATGCATGTCCTCAGTTGTTGTTATTTCATTCATTAAGACTTCCCATTTATGTACAGCAGCAATGTTCAATGTAATTATTATACACTTGCTGTATTTTAGGAAGTGACAATACAGCCAATACTGTCAATGTGATACTTGGCGTCTTTGTCGGGATCCTTGGTGTGGCCTTGGTCGCTTGCTGTAATATATATTGTTGTCCAACACAGGTAATTGTACCATTCTTACAACCTTTTAGACACCACACGACCATCCCGTACATTGAACTGATATTATGAGCACACCGCAGTGAGATATGTTTACAATGACATGATAATAAGACTTGCCTAAACAAGAGTGTATGGCATACATTGGTACCTTAGCAGCTTTGATGATTCTCATTCATGGAAACAAAACTTTAAATTGCATTGCTTTTTTTGTAGAAAACAAGCTGGTCGTGAATCTTGTCCGAAACAGTCCATCTACTACAACGACGTCAGCTCTACTGGAGTGGGTGGTGGAAGTGCGGGTAATTCTCATCATGAACTACAGTCTGAGTTGGCGAGGAGTAGCAAAAATCTTCCAGGTAGGTAAGGTTTAACATAATGAAATGATTTATTGCATGGTTAATGACATTTATACACAACATTGTGTGCATTGGATACATCTGGTCAATAAACCAGATACAATGATATTAATTTTTCATTGAAGTAGTCATGCTCAAGGTCACCCAGTTATGCTCATTCATTGCTGGCAATGTCCATATAACCGTATATCATTACAGTTATCATCCATTCCCAGGCACTGCTGACAGCGGCTACACCACTCCTGGGCCCGCGTACTCCCTGGGCCAAGTGTCCGAGTATGAAGATCTGCCTGCGGTCCAGCACACTGACTATGAAACTGTGGAGTGATCACCTGTCATAAACACCTATCACAATCATTTACAGAAATGCAGATAGACTTGTGTATCTCGAACCCTGATATTTGATTGATCACTATTATTATCTGTTCTCTGCTGTAATCATGAATTCCAAAAACGAAAGTTGTAAATATTGTTTTATGAACATTTTCGGTGCTCAAGCACCCTCTTCAGATATACAGTCAAACAAAATTTTAAACATGAACATTGATTAATAAATGATAAAATGGTTTAGAATAGATGTTGATAAATTATATGTACAATAGCTTAGGGAAATTACAATAAGGCTTTACAAGATGGTGGAGAAGGTTTGGAACTGACAATTAATGATAGGTATAAGTGGTAGAATATGGGCAAGGGTATTTTATGACATATATCTATATAGTATGATAAAACCGTTTAAAACAATGTACTCATTAACTATGGAGGTTATTACAATAATCAGGTTTCAAAAAGTTGGTGATACATGGATACATTATGTCAAGAAACATATTAATAAAGTCCTCTAACAATCGCTACTCTTGGAACTACTCCTTGGTGGTACTCTGACTATGAACTCAAAGTCAGAGTACCACCAAATTAAACCATTAAATCAAATTGCCCATTGTAATCTCCAACCATGCGCCTCGTTCAATGGTTGAACTGACATCAAAGTCAGAAAACAGATGGCAAACTGTAAATTACAATACCATTTGTTGCTGGTTCTTTGTAAGGTCAGTGAATCATGGATGAGTGCTCCACACTGAGACTCTAGCAGGTCATTTTGTGTGAGGCCTAGACAGTTTGGCATGCTTTGCCCACTAGTGCATGGGCCAGTGCAAATTTTGGTACCATCAGAGGGCGTAAAATATTTCACATACCATTGGGACGCTTAGAATCTCAGCTTTCCAATGGTGTGTGATAGCAATGCGAAACGCACAGCTTAACATTAGTAATTCCACTCAAACATGACCACTATCCAGTGTGCCTCATTGTTGCTTCAAATGTAGACTGACGTGCGAATGTCATCAATAAAGTTGTTGCTCAATAATGTGCTTATTATAAAGTGTTATCCATGTTGCCATATATCATTGTGAAGCTAAGGCAGTGCCCTTCATCATAATATAACTTATTTCTTTATACTTTTATTTTAGACATGACTTTTGTAGTTAATAAAGTGAAGAGTATTGTTTGGGTGCTACTGTCAAAAAGGCACTGACATTACCCTTCAATTTTGTTGATGTCATTTGCGTTGAAGGTTATAAATTGAATATTTTGATCCATATTTTCACACCTAAATAACGTTGTGCCTTCTAGAATTACAAAAATGCCTAACACAACCCTGTATGTTGAATACAAATATAGAATTTGTGTGGTTGAAAATGTGTACCATGACCCTTTAAAGGGTTCACATTTCATTGATATGAGTTTCATGTTTAGTTATTGAATCACATACTGTGCATTGTTGGAAGAATATAGTACTTTTCATCACGTGAAGTACTTGAATAAACATAATATTGATATTCCCCCATATTTCAAAGAATTTCTTTCTCATTTACTTGCTATCAAGGAACATACACAAAATGATTCTAGCACAATTATTTTGCACTCCATAGGTCAAGATCTTTTATTTGCAATCACTAAAGGTCGTATTAAGCCACCCAAGCATATATTATTTCCATATGGCAGTTAAACGCCTTAGTGGCAATGTTGAATTGATTCAGTTTTTAAATAGATTGGGGCACAGTATTTCGTATTCTAAACTTTTAGAAATTGACACTGCTCTCTGTATTAAAAAAAAACTATCTGTTACGTACCTTTAACAAACGTGGCCCTGTAAGCAACCTTTCTAAAAAATTTTTTTTTTTTTTATCATTAAAACCAACTTATTTGGTTTGAAATGTGACATTATAACGACCACCAAGTTGGCCTGATTGTACATGTACATGTACATACATAATTTGGAGTGTGTACGTCTTGTGGTTCAAAAGCCTTTTGTGACACAAAAAATCGCCTCTTCATTTATATATAGATCTAGATATAGATATATGAATATTTTAAGATACGAATATCTTAAATGTGCTTCCGTGGCAGAGTGGATAGGGAGTTGGACTCGTGACCAGAAGGTAGTGGGTTCGATTACCGGTCTGGTGGTTGGTGTTGAGCAAACCTACCTTTAAAAGGTTGCACACTGCTCCGTGGTTAAATAGGTACAGGTCAGGCGAGTGAACGGAAATGTGAGTGATTAGCTACGGTAGCCAAAAGATGTTTTGCATGCTCCCCAGGGAGTTGAGAAGGATATAGTGCGACAAGGATGCCAATGACTTGGATTAGATGTAGAGTCGTCTGATCCTTCGGGGAATAAGACCATAAACCAGACATTTACATTTACATTTTTATAGAAACTAATAGGAACCTGCACTACCTGTCACGTTTGCGAGACTGTTCTTGTTTCAACAACTTCGACAGGCCTTTAGATGCTGTTGTTGAGACAATAACGAAAGTCTTGCTAACATGACAGGTTTGGTTCTTAATGGTATCTTAAAATATTCAATATATATTCATGAATGAAGGAACCCAGAATGCTATGAGTTTACATACTTTATTTGTGTTTTCGCACACTCCTTAGATATACTGACATACAGATTTTTAAACATAAACATGGGATAAAATGAGAGAATCAATGTTAATGTTTAAAACTCTGTTTGTAAGTATATTTGAGGAGGGTGCTTGAGCTGACATTGACACTAATATACATTTCTGTCCTCACATAAGTCAAAGAACCCTAGACAAACAAGTTATTGGAATATCACAACAGAGGAAGAGTTAGACTATGGAGGGTGTATACATGTTTAATCGGTCAAACCAAAGAAAGCTGTGATTCTACATCATGGGTGTTTTGTTTTCAAATTGACCATCGACTTTAGAGCACAGTCAGAGTGACCAGGATTCTCATGGTGTTGTCTCTCACAAACTTGTATCCAGGCTTTGGAATTGTTTCCTTAGTGTCAAGACCAAAACCTATTCCTTGATGAGATTGATTGAATTCATAAGTATCCTCAAAATCAACCGTATGCTTACTCATATAAAAATCAAATAACTTAATGACAAATTTTGCTTTGAAATTCCAATTACTACCTCGCCTATCGCAATTCACAGCAACATGCATCAACGGCATAGTTTTATCTGGATACATATCGTCGTCATCATCTGGTAATTGGAACTGTGTCAGAACTTTCCACGGAGCACCTTTCACATACCAATAATGGCTATAAAGTGGTAAACCGTTTTGGTCTTTTCAGGAATGTACAGAAGTCATTTATAACAAATGGCATGATCACGATGTTTTAGAGACGTTTCCAATGTCAGACATGATGCATTTTTGGCCATCGTCTGAGAGGAAGTTACTCCAATAGGTTCAGTTATTATAAAAGTTGAGGCAGTAGCAATCTCTGTTTGACTCCACGCTTCTGACATCGTAATGTTTCTGTTGCATGAACCAAACAGACTATCGATATCTTCTAAATCATGACCATGATGCGCTTTGGTGGTAGTCATACATTTAACACATAGTGGTTCGTCACAATCCTTGCAGAACATAATGTACTCTAATGTAGTGTGCCTGGTACATTTAGGTTTCCCTGCTGACGAACTGGACTTGTTCGCCTTGTTCGCTTCATCAATGGTCTAATCCTGGTGGAGCAAATCCAGCATTCCCATGAGACTGGTATTATTAGGAAAACAGCTGACACCCCCTGCTGGAACAATGAACTTGCCCTGACAAACTGAACACAGGTAGTTTTATTCTAGATGCTTTTTGATGTATCTCTCCATACAAGACAGGCACATGGTGTGGATCCACGGGAGCGCTGGAAATAAAATGCAATATAATGATGTCTTCTTTTAGGGAATCAACAAAATGGACATGCTATGCAAACAAAAAATCATTGACAGCTGAACTAAAGTGATTCCAATGATCTGAGCATCGGCCGTCACGTCATAAATGTTCCACGTTATTCAGTGTTTGTAAAATGGGTAATGGGCTACTAACTTGTGAATTGAGTGATATTAAAGCCAGAAACACATGGTGATGTGTACCTTTGGGCTTCTTGCGGTCGGCGTTGGACACTTCCAAGCACAGCGGGCACGTGAGGCTGTCACGCACTTTGGTCATGGAAACTTTGCTCAGTGCCATGGCGGGTACAGGCTCATTGACTGGATAAACAATCAAGCATATCTGTACCAGAATCTTTAGACCATCCGTCGATTGGCGCAATCAGCACGAACTGTAAAGTGGCAATATTATCATAAACCATTTTTGTCTTTACAATAATGGCTGTGGGTTGTCGGTCGTGGGTTGAGGGTAGTCGTGGGGGTTACGGTAATACTAGTTAGTATCCAGATGGAAGTGAGAGGCTTGACGTGAGTGGAACAAATATATAGTCTGTGAACCACCGAATTATTGTTATGCATAGGCAGATCCAGGGGGCGCGGAGTGGACGCACGACCCCCTTTTTCCCCAAAAAATACTTCAATTTTCATACGGTTTTTCACGAAATCCCTAAAGTCTTAAGTGCGCCCCCCTCTCCTTATATGCGCCCCCCCCACCTTTTCCAAAAACCTGGACCTGCCATTGTATGCCACTGAGAATTTAAATTAGAAACTAAGCAGAAGTCAACAAACTGAATTTTGTTGGGATGAAACATAAAACAGGTAGAAATGAAGTTAAAAATGTTGATTTTTTTATTAAATATATCGATATATCAATTCTCTGCAATTCAGTTCAATGCTGGTGAGGCCGTTTGAAGACGATAACAATCAAAGACACTTACCAAAGGTCCTGCAAAAATGCAATGCGTGAAATACCCGTACTTGCTATACAATATATAGGCAGATCCAGGTTTTTGGAAAAGGGGGGGGGGCGCTTGAGGAAAAGGGGGGGGGCTCACTTTAGGATTTCATGAAAAACCATATGAAAATGAAGTATTCTGGTGGAAAATATCTGCCTATGTAATACGTGTCCCATATCTCAATGCTGCACAGATACTACATAGATACTGCTGCCATATAAACAGCTGTGTGCGGCCATGCAGAGATCAGAGCATGTGATAATAGTGGATCACAGGGTACAATCAGTTGGTTAAGTTTTTATTTACCCAAATCATGATGTTCATTTAAAATTAAGGAAACTATGGATAACAACTGTCTAGAATATTTTGAACCAAACATAATACTCACACTGGTATCGCCAAATAAATATTAGATGAGCACATGTATCATAAATGATAGCATAAATAGAAAGATCAAAGATCATATTGTAACATTAACAAGTCTCAGCCTCCTGTAGTTAGTTTCCAGTGTTATCAGGATTGTAGCATTCTCGCGAAGTATAAAGTTGACTATAGTAAATTGTACTGAACTAGGTATTAAGATCCCCTTTGTTACATACTCTCGGGAGGTAGAGGTGAAGGTGGGTAAAAATATCCCACATTCTTAATGATTTCGCTTAGAGAGGGTTGGGGAGAGATGAGGTGGTGGCGGCCGAAGGAAAGGTAGAGTAGTGTGGAACATTTAATCTGTTCCACACATGTTTACCAGGGGTAGGAGGAGCTGGTGGGAGGGATATTAGAAGGATCAATCATTGCCATGCAGTGTGACTTATGCCGATGGGAGGAAGGTGATTGAGGTGTATTCTATCCTTCACAGACTTGTATTCTGACGGGAGCTGGTGTGAGGGAAGTAAAAAGGGAAGGATGGGGAGGGAGGAGGATTTAATGTGTTCGGGATCTCTTCTGTTTCAGTATGGCTCAAAAGTGGCCTGTCGCCATGTCACTTTTACCCTGTATAGAGGCTGTGACACAGTTCCTCAGCTGAACGAGCCGTTTTATGACATTCCATATGGCTTGCCATGGTAGATATCTGTACTTTAATGCCAACAGTTATCGATAATTGTGTTATTTCTGAGCCTCAGAAACTATGAAAAAAGTGGCCAAAAACAAGAATCTGGTAAATTCATTCGCTTTTGCGGTGACTATGCAAGTGATACTTAAAATATAAGGTATGATTTTAAATTATATTTAGATAAAAAAGATTACAATTCAAAATGTCATATTTTTGTGGGTGGTCAATTTTCTACAATAAAGTGGTAAATATGTAAAAGAAAGTTTGATTGATCGTGCAAGTGAGTGAATGATTGATTGTGTGATTTATTAAGTGGGTGTGGGGTTGTTGGATTGGTAAATGAATGAGTGCACATCCCTCTAATAATTCAGAACACATTTTTGTATTTTCATTTCTTTTGCACAGAAAGCTTGTACTCATAAACTCAACTCCATGATGTGAACTTCCATATGCTGTTTCAAGTCTTTGTGATGTAGATACGATTTCCCACAAACTGTGCACTGATAAGGTTTCTCTCCAGTATCCGTAGCGTGCTGCGTTTTCATATGATTTCTCAAACGGTCTTTCCGTGTAAAAGATTTATTGCAAATTGTGCATTTCCATTGTTTCTCTTCCGAATGAGTTCCAGTGTGTCTTATAAAATCAAAATTACGCGAAAATGTTTTCCCACATTCACTACACTGATATTGTTTCTTTTCACTATGAACAATCATGTGATTTTGAAGACTATGTTTCACACTGAAACATTTCCCCCACACACTACATTGATGAGGTTTCTCACCAGTATGGATTGTCATGTGACTGGTCAAGAGGCTAGTGACATGAAAACGTTTGCCACATTCTGTACATTCATAAGGCTTCTCCCCCCATTTGAAGTGTGCGTTTGAAGATGTTTCTTTAGATAGCGTCTACAGCTGAATGATTTATCACACACGGTGCACTGAACCTTCATGTGACGTTTGAGGCTGTCATTTGCGGTGAATGTATTTCCACATACTGTGCACTTATATGGTTTTTCAACGGTATGAACCCTCACGTGTCTATTTAGGTCGTACTTCGTAAAGAATGCTTTCTGACAAATATTACATCTATTGGGTTTCTCTCCACTATGCCTTTTTATATGAGCTCTAAAAGTAATTTGACATCTAAAACATTTCCCACAAACAGAACATTCATATGGCGTTTCACCAGTATGTATCCTCATATGTGTAGTCAACCATCGTTTTCCTCTAAAAGCTTTCTGACAAACTGTACATACATACTACTTGAAGCAGCTGGAGTTACAGACAGCTATACAGTACTACAGTCAGGAAGAGCTGTTAAGAAAGAGATATTAGCCCAATGGAAACAAAATCGAAATGTGGAAACAGGAACTGCAGGGGCGCAGGTTGGACGTGGATAGGACACCCAGCCCTTAGCAAGCATTGATGATACTAACATAACGATATCATCCTGGAATGTTAACGGGTGGACGAGTGAAAACAGACAATTAAGAGAAGCGATAATACAATCAATTAAATCAGACATCTATTGCCTTTCAGAAACTCATTTAAATGTTAATGGTATTATTGAATGTCAAGGTTACACATCATATGTATTCAATAGGCATAGTATTCACAGAAATGCTCCCAAACCATCAGGTGGAGTGGCTGTTTTA
Organism: Streblospio benedicti; assembly: GCA_019095985.1. Taxonomy (NCBI): domain Eukaryota; kingdom Metazoa; phylum Annelida; class Polychaeta; order Spionida; family Spionidae; genus Streblospio; species Streblospio benedicti. Next base: position 36,195,515 of record CM032659.1, on the reverse strand, counting down.
GTTAAGGATCAATTGTTAAATGACTTCAAAATAAGAATTGTAGACAAAGAGATTGATGGTATTCTAGGCATTGAATTCGAAAATAAGTACTCTGAATTTAGTTTTGTTATATATTGTTGTTATCTGCCACCAGAAAATTCCGTTTGGGGTAGAGAGCCGTCCACTTTTTTTTAATCATTTAATCTCACAACTGTACATGACACAAGAACATGACCTTGTCTTCATCTGTGGGGATTTAAATGGTAGGGTTGGAAAATTAAATGATGTTTGTGAAATAGATCAGGTAAAGTCCCGTAAAATATTAGATACAGTTAAAGGGCCGCCATGGAGAGTCCATTATCGATTTTGTAAAAAGACGCCAAATTAGCTATCATAAACGGTAGGATTACACCTGAGAAGGACAACTATACATTTCTGTCATCAAGGGGGAAGTCTGTTGTTGACTACTTTCTCACTCCACATGACTGCTTGAAATTTTGTAAAGATTTTTCAATACTTACTATGTCTGAAATAATGCTAAAATTTGACTTGTATAAGTTGTTGTCAACGGTTTGTAAAGCTCCAGACCATTCACTTCTAACTTTGAAATTTGATTGTACCTATTCCCATCTTGATCATAATGTAAACTCCATACAAGGTGATTTAAATAAAAAAAGGAAAAAGTTCTACTGCTACACATTTTTCTCGTGTTATTGGAAATGAGTGAGTTCTGGGAATTCTCGTATTGTAATAATAGCAATACACTACCTTCAATGGCTCTGATGAATGCCAAACTAGAGGCATGAAACAAATTTGTAAGCCAATAAAGCAAAAACAACCTATGAAGCTATGATTATTGTCACTGTGCAGAAGCCTATGTTTGAAGTAAATATGACAAGCTTATTGTTTCTGACCAATTATAATTCAGAATGTCATATTGCTGTAGTGTGGGTGGTAAATGTATGTAAAAAGAGATGGATTGATTGTGTCAGTGATTGATTAAGTGGGTGTGTGATGGATGGATTGTTAATGAATGAGTGCACATCCCTTTAATAATTCATAACACTTTTTTTCTTTTTTTTATTTGCACAGGACAATTTAACTCAAAAACTCAACTCCATAATGTGAACTTCCATATGCTGTTTCAAGTCTTTGTGATGTAGAAACGATTTCCCACAAACTGTGCACTGATAAGGTCTCTCACCAGTATCCGTAGTGTGCTCAGTTTTCATATGAATGCTCAAATTCTGCTTCTGATTAAAGGATTTGCTGAAAACTGTGCATTTACACTGCTTCACTTTAGAATGAGTTACCATGTGACCATTTAAATGACTGTTGCGTTAAGATGTTTTCCCACATTCACTACACTTATATGGTTTTTCACCACTGTGCAGCTTCATGTGACTTTTGAGGTGTGAATTTGTGGTGAATGTATTTCCACATACTGTGCACTTATATGGTTTTTCACCACTGTGCAGCTTCATGTGACTTTTGAGGTGTGAACTTGTGGTGAATGTATTTCCACATACTGTGCACGTATATGGTTTTTCACCAGTATGAACCCTCATGTGTACATTTACATCGGTCTTCGTAAAGAATGCTTTCTGACAGATGTCACACTTGTGGGGTTTCTCTCCACTATGCCTTTTTATATGGGTTCTAAAAGTAATTTGACATCTAAAACGTTTCCCACAAACAGAACATTCATATGGCGTTTCACCAGTATGTATCCTCATATGTGCAGTCAAAGATACTTTTCCCCTAAAAGCTTTCTGACAAACTGTACATACATGAGGCTTCCACTCTGGGTGAGTTTTCATGTGTTCATTATACAGAGATTTTTTACCAAACGATTCGGCACAAAAGGTGCACTGAAACAGTTTCTCTTTTGTGTGTGTTTTAAGATGATTATCCAATGAACTCTTTGTTGCGAGCGATTTCTCACAAATAATACACCTCTGACTATGTTTGACTTTCCTAACGTCGCATATTCGTATGTGCTTCTTCAGTTTCTCAACATCTGTAAACTGTTTTCGACAAATATTACACTTGAATAGTTTATCTCCAGTGTGAGTTTTTGTATGTTTTACTAAGCTCACTGGGTATTTGAAACATTTGCCACACTGACTACATTCATAAAGTTTCCGTGTGTTGCTTTGTGTCTTTTTCTGTGTCATCTTAGAGCTCTCTGTCTGTGACTTTGGTCTTTTCCATTCAATTTTCGTTTTAGTGTAGAAACCGTGATCATGATTATATGCTTCATAATTAAAAGTCTGAGTATCCATGATTGACTTTATTATACCAGTGAGTTACTCCCAACAACGCACTATTCTTTGATAAAGATTCATTTAGCTTACTATAACATTGCAGAATTTATCAAATAGGCAATCTATATATGGCATATTTAATATAATACAGCTCTTTTTTCCAAGAATTTTAATTGTTTATTGGATTAAATATCAGTTTTATCATTTTTCCCATCGAAGAAATTGTTATATTTGATATAAATATCATAAGGCGTACTTTTCTTCAATGTATTCTAAAGAATCTGCTTTATATCTATAATTAAAATTATAAACATAACGCACCCAGCATCATTGTTTGTCACTCTCTTGTAATGTTAACTTTATTCCACTTTTTTTTATTTGTTTAGTTATGAGCCAGGTTCCTAATGTATAATTCAGGTAAAAGTGACTCAAAAATGGCCGTGTCACCGTGTCAGATTTCACCCATGTAGGGCCCTCTCAGAGGATCTGGTTTCTGACCACTGTGGCTTCATGTTGTACGTGATACAGGCAATTAAGTCTGTACACTTCAGGGTCAGGGACAATTAAGTTAGGATGTAGCTTGCTCTACTGCCCGTTGGGGTATCTCCTTATTAAGGCCTCTTTTTGGAAAAGGCCGCCAGCCCAATGTCAAGCGCCGGTTTTGCCAATGTTCATGCTGTCGACCACCTGCCGATATTAGAATACACGACAATAACAGACCCTTTATGTTGCTTACATTCTATGACAACTTAAATTATCACTGAACAAACATTGTACATCATAAATCATTTTGCATTGATTTGAAAGTAAAAAAAAAACATTTATTTATCAGCGATGTGAAAAAGAAGCATTTACCAACACGCACCTGCAGTATTCAAAAACAGATGTTAACAAAGTACACATTTTCACGGGAAAATTTTTTTTTTTATTTCTTAGAAAATGTGATATGAAAAAATGAATGATGTGGTCAACGTGTAGTTGTTTATCGGTTGTTAATGCATAAAGTATACCATTTTAAAATGAACAGGTTGATGTTTGGTCAGCAAAATGTGTAGTTGGCCGGTTGTTAATCTTTTTTATGTCATTTTGTATTATAATGGATGTTTAGATAAAGGTAAATTTGTATACACATTTTTTCATATATACATACCAAATATGAACGAGGTTCACCCTGTAGGGTTATCAGATATTCAACATAATATAAAGAATTTTTTCAAAAGGATTTCACAGCAAACATTTATCATTTGCAGAAATATGGACAACTAAGATTTACAGGGGAACCTGTCTTATGTGGACACCTTGGGAGAAGTGAAAAGACCACATAAGTTTCCACATAAGTCAGTTTGTCTGGGATAATGCTTTTTACAGTCTATTAAAGAAATTTACCTCTTTGTATATAATGATTACTTAATTAAGTGATATAGGTGTGAAAATAATAACAAAATGAAATTAATGTTTAATATTGTAATTTTACTTGTGGACATAATACAAATTATTCATAGTTACTCCCCATCATGTGACCAATTATATCTGTGAAAGTTTTAATGTCCAGGATCAACTGACTACCTTACAATTTAGCATGGTTGTTTATATACAGATGGTTTGGTGAGACAAATGTCTGCATTTAGCACTGAAACAAAGCAATGCTACTAAGTGACAGGATTTATAATTTCCTAATTAAGATTTTGCACAAATTTCTGCTCATGTCACAGTTAATTACTTTTTCCCCAACAAGGTTGATGACCATGCACTTGGTGTGCAGTAACTAGTAAGAACATACATGTATTAAATACTGCTCTGCAAACATTAGCACATTGATTTGACCACTTGCTTAACTGGTAAGCTAACATAAACAATGGCTCTTGCTAGTTAATGTCACAAGTCTTTAATCTATGTTTGCACAGGAGTCTTCTCCAGTGAGTATTTCTTTGTTCTAGTATAGTGGGAAAATTTTAACTGTCCACTATACAGAGGTATCTAAGGACTATTTAGAGCAGATATAGTGTCCACTGTCCACATAAGACAGGTGTCCACTATACAGAGGTTCACTTTATATATGATGTTAGGAAAACTGAAATGGGAGAAGTGAAAAGTGTCCATATAAGGCAGGTGTCCACTATACGGAGGTGTCCACATGGACAGGTTCCACTGTATACTAAAATGATGTATACTTTACAAACAAGAAATGAATTTGAAGAGAAAACATCAGAATGAATGAGAGTCAATATATCCAGTGAAAAGATATTTGTGTTGCCATACAATAGTACTATTTGAATAACAGACACTAATCAATATCAGTTTCAAACTCAATAATCAATATTTGCTGCTTGGTTGAAATATGGATTTTTTTTCTGGCTGGCTTAATTGCATTGAATATCAGTAAGAATGTCATGAATGGGCTTCTAGAGAGCACAGTTTAATTGGCAGATTGCCCAAAATCGAATCACTTCGGTGTCGCTTCATACCTCATAGTTGTGTAAAGTTTGAACGAAATCGGTTCATCGGTACACCCGCTAGCTTGTCCAGAGACATACATAGATACATAGATACATAGAAACAAAGTGATCACAAGGATTTCGCTTCAGCAACTTTGTTTCTATGTATGTATGTATGTATGTATGTATGTGTGTGTGTGTGTGTGTGTGTGTGTGTGTGTGTGTGTGTGTGTGTGTGTGTGTGTGTGTGTGTGTGTGTGTGTGTGTGTGTGTGTGTGTGTGTGTGTGTGTGTGTGTGTGTGTTTGTGTGTGTGTGTGTGTGTGTGTGTGTGTGTGTGTGTGTGTGTGTGTGTGTGTGTGTGTGTGTGTGTGTGTGTGTGTGTGTATGTATGTATGTATGTATGTATGTATGTCTGTCTCCGGACAAGCTAGAGCTTTTACCGTTCCACAGATTTCGTTCAAACTTTACACGACTATGAGGTATGAGGCGACACCGAAGTGATTCGATTTTGGGCGCTCTGGCAATTAAATTTTGTTTTCTAGAAGTGCTTTTATGACATTTTTAATGATATTCAATGCACTTAGTATGTTTACAACGTGCGTGTACGTCATACTCGTGTGCGTATAACGTATGACGTAAGTCTACTAGTAACGTTGAACGTAGTACTCAAACGGTCCCAATTAAACTACAATAAATCACAGAATTATTGCATCAAAAAATCATATTAACAAAGCTGTTTCATTTGTCCATATGCATCTTATTCAGCCAGCAAGAAAAACATCAATATTTCAACCAAGCACCAAAATTGATTATTGGATTTGAAACGGATATTGATTATCATCTTGTTATCCAGTACTATTGTATGGCAACACAAATAGCTTTATGCTGGATATATTGATTCTGATTCATTCTGACGTTTTCTCTTCAAATTCATAGATTTCTTGTAAAAGTATACATTTTTTCAATATATTATCTTAATTGTCCAACGTCGTTCTAGCGACGCAGTGTTCTTTGAACACTTTTGATGTAGTTATCATTGTTGTCCAACACAGGTAATTTTACCATTCTTACAACCTTTTAGACACCACACGACCATCCCGTACATTGAACTGACATCATGAGCACACCGCGGTGAGATATGTTTACAGTGAAATGATAATACGACTTGCCTAAACAAGAGTGTATGGCATACATGGGTACCTTAGCAGCGTTGATGATTCTCATTCATGGAAACAAAACTTCAAATTGCATTGCTCTTTTGGTAGAAAACAAGATGGTAGTGCATCTTGTCCGAAACAGTCCATCTACTACAACGACGTCAGCTCTACTATGGGAGTGGGTGGTGGAAGTGCGGGTAATTCTCATCTTGAACTATAGTCTGAGTTGGCGAGGAGTAGCAAACATCCTCCAGGTAGGTAAGGTTTAACATAATGA
>CM032659.1:36104102-36168966 GCA_019095985.1 Streblospio benedicti | reverse complement strand
GATAGTTGTAATGTGTAACGTATCAACTTGTGAACTTGTGATGGGAAAAGGAAGTACTCTATAATGATAATAGAAGTGTTGTGGAGCATGCCATTTATTGAAATAGAAATCCAATGAATTCATTTGTAAAAATGTACAATACAATTAGTGAATCCCACACTTAACAAGTTGCACAACAATGACAATTAAGACTTCCATCAACAGTACAATTTAGTCAAAGTCGTATAGCAATGTTATTGAAAAAAACATTATAACATGTATGACATTCATTATGTACAATAACCAACCATGGATCTTATACGTTAAATCTATTTTTAAATGTTATAAAACTACCATTACAAGCACTATAACAGCATATAATACAGTATTAAACATCTTTTAAGCCACTCAAACATCTATTTACACATGATCTATACATTTAGCAGAACACCTAACATAATAACAGTGTCTGTACCACCTTCCTCAAGCAGTAATAGTGTAGACAATCAAATAAGAAATGATCTTCACTCTGTACTAGGTTTTAGGTGATGTTATAGTTTGCATCATCAACAAAATGACACATTGATAATTCGATCTCTTACAAAGAGCAGTCCACAGTTACATTTGCCAATGTGTAGCTTTTAGCACACAAGGGACTGTTAATGAGAATAAGAAATGTTTCTAAAAATGTGACGTTTGGATAACGATACATTTATTTCATATATATAATATATATGTGTGAATTGCAATAAAATAGCATATACAGTTCAGGACCATAAAATATTCAATAAGTTAAAGTGCATGGTTAAAATGTATATGTTCCGATTATAATATAAACAGTACTCACTTTAGAACTATTGTACACGTGCACTATAGATATATGCATAAAGGTAATTTGAATTCATTTGGAAATGGGTAAAAGCCAATCAGGAAATGTGACATCCTAATCCTAGCTGTTATTTATACAAGCGTATTGTAATAAGAAGCTAAATAGAAAAAAAATATCAACTATGGTTGGAATCTGTTGAAATAGTGCATCACTGCATGGAAACTGTATTCGTAACAAGCCAAAATATCCCAACCAAACCGACAACCGTGGCCTAGAATTTATTCCACCTCGAGAACGTTTACATCCACTTGTTTGTTGGAAGTGAAATAAAACCATGTTAATTCAAACCTTAAGTGAGGTGCACATTCCACCTTGCGGCTGTAGTCGCAGCAAGGTATCTTGAGGTCTGCGGCATCTACAGCGTTTTCCGCATGCATTGACAAAAGTACAGTTGTGGGCTCATATGCAAGGGCTCTGTGCGTTATGAGTGCGTCCGCACAGGGAGTGGTTTTTATTGAGGTGGCCGTGCGATCAACTTGCATAGAACGTGCGATGTACTCGCATATAACTTACGTCTTACGCACCGTGTGATTACAAAAGTACGGAATCCACACGTTCATGGTACAGGGAACGCACGGTCCCAGTACTGTGTCTGTGCCGACAACGTGCGGGTAAATCATCTGTGTTTAACGTAAGGTATCCACACTGCTTCCTTATGCCCAGGGCACATTCCACCGCAAGGTGGGTCTACAGCCAGTTTACAACCAAAAACGCAAGGAGATCGTAACGATCCGTGAGTGTGCAGTGCGGCAAACGTACATTTTTTCAAGGCTGTACGGTGGCCGCAGAAGAAGTTTGGCTTTGTCACCCCCACGTCATAGTCTGACCGTAAAAAGGCAGTGCGGTGACCTTTACGTTAAATGCAGATGATTTACCCGCACGTTGTCAGCACAGACACTATGCTGGGGCCGTGCGTTCCCTGCGAATCTTATTTTATTTAATCACAGATGCTATATGGCTGGTACATCGCACATTCTATGCAAGTTGAGGGCACGGCCACCTCAAAAAAACCACTCCCTGTGCCGAGATTTCACAACGCACGGAGCCCGCGTGCGTATGTACCCAAAACTATAGACCTGTCCGGAAACGTCGTAGGCGCCGCAGAGCAACACGCTTGCGGCGACCACCGCCAAGGTGGAAACTAAGATCATCGAGCCATGACGCGGTGATCGTGGAATAAGTTTGCAACAAGCCAAACTTCTGCGGCCACCGTACTGCCTTGAAAAAAACGTACGTTTGCCGCACCGCAAACTCACTGATCGTTACGATTTCTATGCGTTTTTGGTCGTTGACTGGCTGTAGACCCCCATTGCGGTGGAATGTTGTGCCATTCACTTTATATTCTCAAGTGTCATGGGGCTTATACAAATGTGTATTTACTTTAATCAGATGAGCTTCTCTTACAGCTCAAGCATGCCCACATTCGTGCCCGAAATCGCTTTCTTTTAAGACAGTAGACAAGAAAATTCACGGAAGAATTTATCACCATCAGCAGATAACAGACCTAAAAAAATTGGAACAATGGTGTTCCACATGAATGTTCCAGGGAGGTCGAATAAAGGATGTCTCCAACAGTAATAGGGAAGTGGAAAATACAGCATATGACCATGATAATGACCATTACGTAAGGATAAGCTTAAACATGTCCTCATGTCATAATTCACCGAGTTTAATATTAAAGCAGCTTCCAAAAAGCACCATCCACCATCAAAGATACAACATGGACATCACAGTTTCAAGCACCGATTGCTCCAAAGAATGACGTTGGATAACACCTGATGAGTGTCTTTCACTGCTGAATCATGGATGATAGTAAATGAACATAAATAATTGAAGAGTTAATCAGTTCATATCTTTAAATGAACAGTACCACTGAAGTCAGTTAGTTTGACAACTTTAGATGCAGATGCTGCAAGACCATCAGATATTTCTGCAATGCGGCTATCACGGAAAGGCTATGAATCTATGTTCATCCAGTTGGCAGTTAAAAGTAGCCGCCTGTGGACTATAACTCCTCCTCGAATCAGCTATCTTTACATACAGACCAACCCTCCCTCTTTTGCCACCACGATATTCATTGTCGCAGGTTTTGTGGCATATCCTTTATCATCGGTGAGTGCTAAAGGCCTGGGCTATGATCCTTAATAGTTCTTTTCCAATCCTACTTTTACTTAATTTTTACGAAGGTGAGGTTCTTCACGAGGTTGTCACACGTCAAAACGTGTGGTGAAATTTATCTACAGTTTCAGATATTTTAAACTTAAAAATGCATAAGCCTGTGGCCAAAATATACGAAATATACACCACTAATTGTGGAAACAATCCATGAATTCGCAGGAAGGGTGCATTGTGAAAACACGAGCACCCTAAACACTGTAATTCCTATATCACGGTAACGACTTAATATAAATGTTCATCCCTCTTTCACAAAAAACCAAAGGGCAAATATATCTAAATTGCTGTTATCCTTCACATTGGCTGTCAGTATGGCCAACTGAAGTTCCCACTAGGGTGTCGCGCATGTATAACGTGATGGGTGCAAACTGTTGGCAAGGCACTCATTTTGGTAATGCACACTGGATGTTGCAAAATATGATGCTGTTTTTGCTCCTTGTCGCCTATATGTCACATCTGCTGTCACAATACGTCGCTCAACTGTCACAACAGAGTGCGAGTGTTAGGGGTGCGGTGGGGTCTTCAAATATTGCGATAAGTATTTTTGATAAGTATTTTTGCCGAAGATATTGATTTAGAAGGCTATGAGCCTATAGCAGTGTATATGATTTAGAAGGATATATTTGTTTTATGTGTGACATTGCTTATGGTATAAAATTACAAATCAGCAACGGACCTTACATATAACATTTCCATCAATTGCTTGGATACACACATAGAGTGGGATGTCAGGAAAAAAAGACAGGGATATGTGGATTTAAAGAAAAACACATTCGGTTTGGCATTTCAATGATGTAGGATGTGTGGGGACAACTGAGCATTTGCGGGTTGTGGGTAAACAAGTAAAACGAAGACTGTGGAAAATACGGCCAACATTGAGGGGTGTAAGGTTTCCCTACCCAAGATAACCCCCACCCCACCCTAAATTAATTAATAATCCCCAAATAGATGAGGATGAGAAGCTTTTTTTGCTTTGGACTTCAGCAACTTTCAATTGCTGAAATACATGTGTGTAGCCAGTGAAGCTTTGTTACCGTGCAACGCAACAACAAATTGGAACAACAACTATCTATTATCATACATTTAGAAATAAAAAGTTTCTAATTCCTTCCTACAATTTTTAATAAACTGTGAATCAGAGAGAACCGATCTGAGTGGAAGGTTGTATTGCCCAAGTGAAATGCCTCCAACCACTGAGCTCTTGATGGAGTTTGTAATAAAAACAGCCAGTGTTATATGAGGAAATGCCAGGAGCTTGTAGAGATCTTTATTGTTCAGTTATTCAAGGAAGACTGCCGTCTCGTCGCCTGCATGACACTTATATATCCTCTCCAGACTCACTAGGCCTCGCTAGCTAGGGCACCTGACGGTGCCTGGCTGAGCTGCCATCTGGGACTGTACATTACTCCTCCTTATTTGATGCGAAAAGTCCCGTTGAAGGGACTTGTAGCATTAGATAATCAGAAGCCCCCCCTTTTTTTATGAATTGTTCGTAGTCTGGACAGTTAAGCGCAGTGCAGGTTTGGAGTTGGCCGGGTGCGTTATGACATATGTGCGGCGACTTATTGATGCGCCTACATAGTATACAATCAAATTCACATGAGTTAGAATAGTGTACAACTTGGTACAATTAATAATGTTATTACAATGACACAATTTGATATTGCATTATAAAGGATGACATCATGTTACAGACGTACAATTCACTGTATATTGATAAGCAGTTGTTAACGTTATGTAACAACTTTAGTAGAACAAGCTATATTAAAAGAACTAGACTAACAAATACACACCACGTCTAACACTTAATTACACAAAAGAAACTGTTACAGTGTATGTCAAATGACATGTTTACAATGTTATTATTGATATACATTTAAATATGTAGAAGTAATCAAATACACCTAATGTTTAACAATTGTATAGTAATTGACATAGTTAAGTCTTAAGAATTTTCAAATGTGAGCAAATATGGCAATTATGACATAATGTGCTTTAGTCATTGTGTTTTGCAAAACTTTTCTTTAGAACGTTATGTTGAGTTATAATCTATTACATCGTATATCAGTTATTACCGTAAAACATTTTTTTTTTTTTTTACAAATATTGATTGGTATTAAACCAATGTCACCATAGCATTCAGCACTTGTTGCTACATATATAATACAATCCACGCCCAAAATTGCATCATATGTCAGCTAGATTACATGATAAATTACATGACTGCGATATTTGCTCACTGATTTTAACATGATTCCCCCACACAAAAGGAATCACATAACAAACCAGCATTAGTTACCTAATATCATACATAAAATTAGATAGAATAAATGTATCAGTACGTTTTTAAGAGTATTTACAATACATATACTCCGCTAAAATTATGGAGAGTTTCCCATATTTTAGTCTGCAAACATGCATATCTTAGCACTAATGATATAGTACATTGCACTTCCTTATAATATTGTTTAAGTATGATTATTTTTCATTTTCTTTGTTATTATTTTTCATAGCATTGATGTCAATAGTCTCACTTAAGTTTATTATACAGGTTTCTATTAGTAACATGATGTTAACCTGCTATGTTGTGATCATTAAGTACCCAAATTCGCAATTGACTAAATAATATTATTGCAATGCTTAGTTATTTTTCACATTATTATTAAGGTGCACAGTGCGCAATGCATTGATTACTATCTTTCAACTAACAAATATGAATTATTCACTAACAAATACCTAAAACTATCTACTAACCTATGTAATTTACAAATTGCATTAACCATTTCATATTTCCATTATGTGCTTATTGCTTTAAAACCACTGTCCTTAATACACATTCCAAATTCTTCGTATAGGCGAGACTAGTCTAATTGCAGGGGAGTAGTCTCGTTTGCAGCGCACCCTCGTGCATTTTGCTATTTTGGAATGTATCTTAAAACCTGGATATGCCAGTGGAGCCAATGGCAGATCCAGTTTTTTTTATAAATGGGGGGGGGGGGCATAGGCAGACTCGGGGGGGGGGGGAGTGCCCCCACCCCTTTCCCCCACCATTTCAAAGTTTTTTTTACACGTTGCTGCCTATTGCGCGCGTACAAAACCCATAAAATCCTTGAAGTGCGCCCCCCTCTCCAAAAACCTGGATCTGCCATTGGGGGCGCACTTAAGGGATTTCATGGGTTTCGTATGCGCGATCAATGGCGGACGTTTAAATATCTTTGAAAATGAAGTATTTTGGTGGGAGAGTGGGGGGGGGGGCGCTGCCCATGGATCTGCGTATGGGAGTAATTCACATTTAATGGATATAATCATAAATCAATAACTCAGGCAATAAAATTTTATGACTATAACATACAATATTTCATCAAAATTTATCACTTGAAAGATAACACAAATGATATCGTAATGAAAAGTACACGAGATTTGAGAAACATTTAAATTACAATTTACAAGTATTTTTATATGAAAGTATAAGATAAATATCTGACCAGTTTGCTGCACCCGTATTGACCCTGTGTTTAGTTATGATAAACTTGTCATTTGAGGCAAAAGGAGAAGATAAGGCGGTGGTATTAATGACAGTGAAATGTTAAATGAGATTTAATTTCTTGAGGCCATATTCAGGTTATTAGACATGCGGAAATACAGGGGAACTTGTTTTATGTACATGAGTAGGAAAGATGAACACTCTATGGGTGGTTCATGTGGAACGAGAGAAATGGTAGGTTTGATTGACTGGCTGATGTTCTGTCAAACGAGTAGAGTAGTGAGTGCAAAAAATTGGTGATGGTTGTTTTGTCGGTTGGTTGAGTGGATAGTTAGCTGGTTGGCTGGTATGTTGCTTGGTTGGATCGGGATAAGTGAGTGAATTTGTTTTTCATCAACGTACAGAATTCCTTTGGTAAAAATCACAGATCTAATGTTACCGAGCAGCAATGTTTTGTAAACGCCTTCAACCATGACAAATCTGAAGTGCTCACTATCCCAACTGTTTTTATCTATCCCACGTTGCGTTGTCAACATTGACAAGTTCCACCGTACCCTGCAAAAGTCCCTTTTCTATTTGATCCCTTTGCCAACAAAATCCCTAATCCCAACATGGGACACAGGGCGCTCCCTAACCATACAACACGCATTAAAAGGAAGCCATATCAGCAAATATTGACCCCAATCACGGCCTAAGGAGAAACTGATATTTAAAAATGCAATTTCCTAAATGTGATTGTTGTATTTTGACAGGTTGACAAAGGCAGAAATTTGTTTCTTTTTTTGATCTTTGGATTAGTTTGATATTTGTTCCCAAAGATATGTATGTCTTAAAATTTATATGGGTATGGGGACATTTTGCCAGATTTCCCCTTAACACGTTCATAAATGTACAGGGCAAAATATTTTATGCAAAATTGTAATAACAGAGCAATTGGTGTCCCTGTCAAGCCTGAAAATGACTGGATTGGTCTCTTATTTGAATCTCTTAATTGATGGGGAGGTTTTAAAACAACAACAATGAGATATCCAAATATTCGAGCATGTTTGTTTCCATAGTAATCCCATGGTTTTTGTTTGTTCATCACTCACACTAGCGTTCACTCGCCTGACTTGTACCTATTTTACCGTAGGTACCACAAAGCACTGTGTAACAAGCAACAGCTTGCTAATGAGTTTGCGATGGAGTGTTCGAACCAACGACCTTCTGGTCACGAGTCCATCTTCTCTTCTTCCAATAAAGCACAACAAATTGTGGACTAAATTAATAGGTCTAAAGGTTATTACCTGCGGCACGTCACGTCACTATTATTGTAGTATCAACAACATATATATAATCCATCTATCAGTTCATGTAGCGAGTCTTCTAAAAAATTTTTTCCAAAAAAAAAACCAAAAGCTGGTATCTAGGCCCCCGTTTGAGGTTAGAATGTAATTTTATACGCATATAATCCTTAATATCTTTTATTTTTTCAATGAATGGCAAACTATATTGACTTCATGTTTTTCTTAAAAAGCGCAAAAGAAAAAAAAAACACAACGGCAGGAATCTGTAAAAATAGGTATCACTCGATGAAAACAGCAACAAGTCAAAAGATAACAACCACACCGACAACTGTGGCCCACTTACAGAATGTAAACATTCACTTATTTGTTGAAAGTGAAATAAAACCACAGTAATTCAATCCTTATATTCTCAAGTGTCAGGGACTAGAATTTATCACCATCAGCAGATAACAGACCTAAAAAAATTGGAACAATGGTGTTCCACATGAATGTTCCAGGGAGGTCGAATAAAGGATGTCTCCAACAGTAATAGGGAAGTGGAAAATACAGCATATGACCATGATAATGACCATTACGATAGTGACATTCTTATCATCCTGTAACTGGCTTGATGGCTGCGGTATGATTTGCTGCCGGTTTTGAGACGCTCTCAGTAATTCACGGCAGATGCAAGTATTAAATACAGCTAAAATTATGAATGGTCCAATATTGACAAAGATACTGTTCAAAATTACCCTGTACACAAGATTGTACATATCTGAATAACGCAAATCAGAGGATTCGGATCTTGTAGACGTAACATTCTGCAGCGTTGTTATGGACACAAGTTTGACCTCCAAGAATCTTGGTATGTTGTACAAGAGAACGAAAATAAATACAACCGCTAGCTGCAGACATGTTCTCTTCATTGTGCACCATTTGTGCGCCTTGAAAGGGTGACAAACAGCAATGTACCTGTTAAAGGCAATCAGAACTGTCATCCACACAGAAGACATGTGAGATTGTGGGAACAGCATCCGTGCTATGTAATATGGATAAACATAACGACTCCGTAATGCATATTCAATTCGGAACATTGAAATACTCAAGAGAAAAATGTTATCACAGAGGGCAAGAATCTGTAGCAATAGTGCTGCAACTCTTTGTCGAGTTTTATCTTTCTGCAAAACCACAATCGAAAGTGTATTTCCTATGAGTCCAAAGATCCCCACCAGGCTGTCCATCACCGGGAAGATTTTATTCAAGAACTGACATGCATTGGCTGCTTGGTCGACAGTTTCATGTACAGTTGCATTGAATACCACTGTGCTATTATTTTGAGACAGCATGATCATTCTAGAAATCCAATGGTGCTTTTTGTTACTACTGCTGACTGTTTCGTAACTATTGTTCAATATAAGGTCCCTTTTTCATCACATGTTCGAGAACCAAATTGTCTTCATCATGGTCAAATATGTCACATCAAGACAGCATTGTGAAAAGTATGCTAGAACATAATTTGCTGGATGTGTGTGAAAGTCAACATGAAAAATACGTGCAAAAACAAACAATACAAATGTTAATGATTTCACAGTATTTGATCAGGTCCATTCTGATGACAGAAACTGTAGCTGACTAGAATATGTCATGCACATTAGTTGTGACAAGACCAAATGGTTCACATCGTCACAGGCATCTCATTAAAGAAGAGCTCATAGAAATCAGAATTTATTTAAAATTTTTTTGAGGATGAACTTATACATGTCCTCCTGTCTTACACAAGCATTCCTTTATCATTCACCGAGTTTTTAACTTTAAAGCAGCTTTCACAAAAAGGGCCATCCACCATCAAAGTTACAACTGGATCTTCAATGACATCATGGTTTCAAGCAATGACTAGTCCAAAGAATGATGTTGGATAACACCTGATGAGTGTCTGTCACTGTGATATCACTGATGATAGTGCATTTACATCAGTATAAGAAGAGTTAATCAAGGATTCCTATTATTTCACTCAACACCACCATCAAACTCAAATGGATTGACAACTTCAGCTGCAGTTGCTGCAAGGTCACCAGGTATTTCTGAGACCTATACCAATGTGGCTAGTACAAAAGCGCATGAGTCTTCATCCAGTTGGCAATTAAAAAGTAGTCTGGGTTATGAACTAATCCTCCTCCTCGAATCAGATATCTTTACACATAGACCAGCCTTTCCTCTTTTCTCACAAAATATCAATTTTGACGAGTTTTTTGTGGCATATCCTTTATCCATGGCACGTACAAAACCCAGGAGATCCTTAATAGTTCTCTCCCGCCCTTTTCCAATACAGTTTGTCCAGAAATGTGGAGAGTCTTATCTAAATTGTTTTTTATTCTTCGCAGTGGCTGTTAGTATGGTCAACTCTAGTCTCCACTGTGGTGTCGCTCGTGTATAAAAGGTCCAAACTGGAGGGCAACACCCACGTCTCATTATGGTAATGCACACGAAATGTTGCAACAATGTTGCAACATATGATGCTGTTTTTGCTCCTTGGTGCCCATATTTTACTTCTGCTGTCACAATAGCTCAACTGTGACAACAGAGTGGCGACAGTGCTGATGGCAGTGAGAGATGGGGGTGGGGAATTGGGTGAGGAAGCAACCATCATTGATTGTACAGGGGCAGTCATTTTGTGGTGTGTGTGGGGGGGTGCACAATTTTCTTTGGACAGAGAAGGAAGGGGCGCTCAATTTTAATTCAAAGTGAGAGGGAGGGCACTCAATTCTCAAACTGAAAAGGTAATATTTCACACAATTTTTTCTCAAATTGATGCATACCTGCAATATGCATGCTTCTGGATTTAGCTGTATTGTAATATCAACAAGTCAAATAGATTGCTAAATAAATATTCATTGACCATTGACAGTGAATGATTCATTATTGATGCACTTTAAACAGTTTGCAGGAATCTGTCAAATATCAAACTTTATAAAACGAAAGTATGTTACTGTTCATATATTCATCCGTGTGTGTGTGTGGTGTGTTTGTTTGTGTGTGTGTGTGGGAGGGGTCAGATGTTTGTTGTTCATATGGGAAGGGCATTTAATTTCAACGTAGATTGTTAGGGAGGGCATTCAATGTTTTTATCTCGTCAATACAAAATACCCTGTACAATTAATTATAATTCGCTCCCTCAAGGTAAAAAAAAATAAAAGGCTATAATAAATGTGTGACATTGCCTTATGGTATAAAGGGACCATTCAGTATTTAGGACAGGGTGGGGAAAGGATGATTTTAGGGCGGGCCTTGAACTTTTTGTCACAATGTTTGGAGGGTAGGCTATCAATTTTTCACACACTCTTGAGGGGAGGGGGGGCTATCATTTTTTTCACAGAAAATCTATCTCTATTTTTAGAGATTCTGTACTAAAATTTACAGAAGTTTGAGGGAGGCTATTATTTTTTTCACAGCAATTTTGGAAAATCCTCCTACCCCACCCTGTCATAAATACTGAATGGTCCCTAAATCAGCCACCGACCTGACATATTATTATAGCATTTACATCAAGTGCTTTGCCATTAATAATTGTTGGGACACATGGAGTGTGATGTTGGCAATCAGGCTGAGAGATATGTGCAAAATATGTAATAAAATATAGGGTTTGGCATTCCAATGATGTGGGATGTGTGGGGAAAACTGAGAAGTTTGTGGGATGTGGAAAACAAGTATAGCTTTTCTACCCATGATAATATTTTTCTCCCTCCCTCCCACCCCCTCCAGAGTACAAGTTTTACACGGCACATGAACATTGTTTCATTACCGTGTGAACTATTTAATAAACCCCAAAAGATGAGGATGGAACATTTTTTGTTTTTGTTTTTCAACTTGTCACTTTCAATTGCTGAAATACTTGTGTGCAGCACAAGAAATTTTCGTTACCATGCAACGCAACGCCAAATTAGAAGAACAATCTATTATCATACATTTAGAAAAAAAAAAAGGTTTCTAATTCCCTCTTACAAATTTCAATAAGTTGTGAATCAGATAGAACCGATCTGAGCGGGAGGTTGCACTGTACACGTGAAATGGGACAAACCACTGAGCATTTGATGAATTATGCATATTAAAACAGTCACAGTCTAACAACCTCGGCGTGAGATTAGTCTAGTAGTAGGAGAGTGGTGTCGTTTTGCCATGCATTGTAGTGCATTTTCGCTTTTGTGAATGTATCTGAAAACGTGGGCACTGCACATTCTTCATTTGCTGCGCGGAAACGCTGCTCACCTGTCTTTTTTATTTGATTTTGAGACACATATATTTATGGGTACATCCTGTGTATGTTATAAGGCTATATACAATCGCGTTTAATACTATATCATTCAGCATGTGTGTTTCTACATAACGTTGATGGCTGTTACGCTGATAGACGTTGGAAAATAAAAATGTTAAATACATCTATATGAGGCGTGCAGTCTTCACAATAGTGAAGATCTCAACTTTGCGCCTATCAGTGGCATCCGCAAATTTGATTAAGACGGGTTTTTTGCCCATAACTTCGTCAATTTTGATGCTAACTCAAATGAGTACAGATTCATAATAGAAAAGTACTTTCCAAACGTGGTTTTGCGATAAATGATACTGGGAAACGACCTTTGAATATTTTAAAGTCGTATAAATCTAGAATAACCTGGAACTCACAATGACCATTTTGATGGTGGTGTCGCAGGAATATTTATATGAACTTTCTTTCCTCATGAAAGTGGTGGATCGAATGGATATAATTCAGCTCAATAATAACGCAAAAACACTGTATATTAATATGCCATAATATTTCATCAACATTTATCACTTGAAAGATAACACAAATGATATCGTAATGATGTATACACGAGATTTGAGAAACATTTAAATTACAATTTACAAGTATTTTTTATATGAAATTATAGGATAAATATCTGACCCGTTCGTTGCACACGTATTGACCCCGTGTTTATATTAAATGATAAATATGTCATTTGAGGCAAAAGGAGAAGATAAGGTGGTGGTATTAATGACAGTGAAATGTTAAATGAGATTTAATTTCTTGAGGCCATATTCAGGTTATTAGACATGCGGAAAAATTTACAGGGGAACTTCTCTTATGTACATGAGTAGGATTAACAACGTATGAACACTCTATGGTGGTTCGTTGGAATGGTTACATTTGTTGACTGGTTGTTCTGTCAAACGAGTAGTGAGTTTGGTTGGATGGCTTGTTTGGTTTGGTTGATGTTTGGATACTGGTTGGTTGGTATGTTGCTTGGTTGGATCTGGATAAGTGAGTGAATTTGTGCTTCATCAAAGTAAAAAACAAAGATATAATGTTACCGAGCCCAATGTTTCTACAACGCCTTGTACCATGACCGCGAAAGCTCACTATCCCAACTGTTTTTATCTATCCCACGTTGCGTTGTCAACATTGACAAGTTCCACCGTACCCTGCAAAAGTCCCTTTTCTATTTGATCCCTTTGCCAACAAAATCCCTAATCCCAACATGGGACACAGGGCGCTCCCTAACCATACAACACGCATTAAAAGGAAGCCATATCAGCAAATATTGACCCCAATCACGGCCTAAGGAGAAACTGATATTTAAAATGCAATTTCCTAAATGTGATTGTTGTATTTTGACAGGTTGACAAAGGCAGAAATTTCTTTCTTTCTTTGATCTTTGGATTAGTTAGATATTTGTTCCCAAAGATATGTATGCGTAAAATATATATAGGTATGGGGGCATTTTGTTAGATTTTCTCTTAACACGTTCATAAATGTACAGGTGGAAATATTTTAAGCAAAAAGTGTAATAACAGAGCAATTGCGTTCCCGTCAAGCCTGAAAATGACCGGATTGGTCTCATTCGAATCTCTTAATTGATGGGGAGGTTTAAAACAACAACAATAATATCTCCAACATTCGAGCATGTTTGTTGTGTTTCTGGTCCCATCTTTTGTTTGTTCATCACTCACACTAGCGTTCACTCGCCTGACTTGTACCTATGTACCGTGTAGGTACCACAAAGCAGTGTGTAACCAGTCAGTAATGAGTTTGCGATGGAGATTCGAACCCACGTCAATCTGGTCACGAGTCCAACTCGCTATCTACTCGGCCACAGAAGCACACAGATTGTGGACCAAATTTATAGGTCTACAGATTATTACCTGCGAGGCACGTCACTATTATTGTAGTATCAACAACATATATACAATCCATCTATCAGCTCATGTGGCATAGGTCTTCTCAGTGGCTACCAGTGAAAAACTACCATTAATTCGAGCAATTCCTGCTAAAATGCTCACAACATCGTGCTATATGCGCCCAACTACGTTTTACAATAGTTCTATCCCAGCTTTACCATGACTAGTAACTTGCAGAAACAAATAGAGATTAAAACAGTATTAAACCGATTGTCTAACTCATGTTAGGCTATAGGAAAATACTGTGCACATGGTGATGTTTGTTACTGCAATTCTATTGATAGTGAAGCTGGGATATGCCTATACCCAACGCACATAGATTTCTCCAAGACTGTGAGACAGTTGGTAGCTTGGTAATGCCATTCGTGATGTAGACCACCGTAAGCCTTGAAATCTCACACCACACAAGACCTCGCAGTGGTGCTGAGCCTATTACCACTGGCCCTGGTGCCACAGATTACAAGATATTATAGACACACCTGCCCGGCACGAAGCTTGAAAAGAACAGCTCGTGCGTGCAATTGGGGCTAGGTATGGGGTTTATCTGAAAATAAACCTTAAACCATTTAGACTTTATTACAATGTACACACACTATGTTCTTTTAATGAGACCCCATCTTAGGCCTCCCGCATAAGTGGCTTACATTAAATCCCGTGGAAATACGCAACACTGTTGACTACAGGCCGTTTCAAATGTATCATGTGGGTATATAATGTATTGCATATGCGCATGATTATACACATTCTGAAACATTCTATAGAATCTACGGAAACACACAAGGCCCATACGAGGTCTGCCAGACACGCTTGCAGAGGCTGTCACCCAAATATTGCAATAAAAAGTAAGTCAGGGGTCGGACAGTCCCGAGTATTGTAATCAATTCAAGTATACTGTAAGCTAGGGTCAGACAAAACCGAACATATTGAGGCAGATTCAGTCGTGTAGTAGTTGCTGGCTGGCACATTTGTTGTGAAATATCTAGTAATGGAGTTTGATCTTTACATATCTGCGCATGATATTCGCTGTTTATAAATTCGCCCTGCAGTTAGAGCCCATGAGACTGTCATACATAGTTTATGCAGTATTTCGAAGTAGAGTGTGATGAGGGTGAGTTTTATGTTTGGGTTTGACGAATGAACTTGTGAAATTGATGATGAAATTGTAATAAACTTTCAAAATCGATAGGAGTCGTGACCAACACCAACTTCAGTCTATTTTCAGTCTCGTCACAGACGTGTTGTTGGGAGACAAAAATTCATTGCCAAAATGTAACCTCTCTATGAAGACCACTCGTAGGATAGAGAGGCGTTATCTTGTGAATGAATGTCCATGCAACTTTCTTTATGAATTTTTGGGACCAACAGAAACATGTCTTAATGGTCTCTGTGTAAATGTAGTCCTGATTGGAGGTTCTGCAGTGATCATTTGACAAGCATTTCTCCCCTACTATACCTCACGGTAATATGAGCTAATATAAGTGACTAACACATGTGATTGTCAGACTGGGGCTTTTATTAATAGATAAACATTTGTGACTGTCAGACTGGGGCTGTTGCAAAGATTACAACTTATTACAGAGGCCAGGTCCCAAGCAATGCTAAAAGAAAATGAAGTTTCACTGATTAAAACTGTTATCACGACAGAAGGATATTCATTTTCATAAACAAAGCATTGCCACCGCCGGTTCAGAGAAAACCATTTCTCTTGATGCTAAAGCTGCATAACACAGCAGGTGCGAGCTCAAAAACACCATTTCAGACCAGTCCATATGTGGTCTTGGATGTTAAATAGGTTCTACTTTACAGAACTTGTACCCATTTATTTGGAGTTCGGATGACTCGAATGCATGATGCTTTTTCTTTCCTTCACGTGTTTTTATATTGTGTCGCATTTGAAAATGATAGAACAGACACCGCCCTCCCCAAAACGTGGATGGTGTCAACAAAATGTGTTATAGTAAGACAAACTAGTGATGATAAAAGGTCCATTTCAAACATGTTGGTTTTCGTTTATAAATCATAGGCAGATCCCGGGGGGGGGGGGGGGGGGGGGCGAATGGGGCGCCCTTTCCCCACCAAAATACTTTATTTTCGTAGGGTTTTTACACGTTCGCAATAGATTGCGAGTACGAAACCCATGAAATCCCTGAAGTGCGCCCCCCCCCCCCACTTTTCTAAAAACCTGTATCTGCTATTGATAATGGTATGATCAACATTTAAAACGCTGAACATTCATTTTTCGTTTTAATCATACTTGTCCCCCGAATACATTTACTGATAATTGACAACTATTTTCTAATGAATAAATTGACACCCTTGCTACACATGTAACATTTAGTGTCGTACACTTATGTATTATCATAATGCAATCACTTTCATTTTTTAATAGCAGGATCTAGCACGTGTCCTCTTTTCCTACTGTTCAAAAAGGATGGTCAACATGCCAAGTGTCCTAAAATTCACTGTTTTATCACAGATACAACTTACCTGTTCTTGAAGCATTCCTTGCTCTATCGTCACCGCACTAGTCTAAACTCCCGCCGTTTGCACATTTCGTTACATTCTGATCCATTCAAGATAGCCACTTGGACGTGTTATGTGGGATTGGTTTATCATATGTATGTGTCATACTATACTTAAAATATATATACATTGAACGTGCTTTCAATTATCCGTTGTCTTATCTATTTAACAATTAAAATAAAAGTTAATCCAAATTTGGATACTCAAATATAGAGCAAAATTGGGAGAGTTCTGGCGTCATTGCTAGTGAAAATGACCACTTTGCTTTTTTAAAGTCATAACAGGAGTCATCTTGTGGTTAGCAGGGTATCAAGGGTTGTAGTTGTATCTAGGAGGGTGGTCAGTTTGACCATCAGGTGGTCATCTTGACCACTGTCAACCAAACTAAATAGGGATCTATGTGATTATATTATTTTCAGTGTAGGTATACTATAAGTGGATAATCGTACACTCAAACTTAAATTACTCCGGTTTCATTAATCTTGAGGATTCTGTACAAAAAAACAATCAGGATTCACCATCTGGATCACTAGGGATGTGCCACCTGGATAGCTTCCGGTTACAGACTCCTATCTAGCCAGGTAAGTGACCAGGAACTTGTTACATTGGGGACCACGCATGAGCATGTTTGTGCATGTTATTTTGAGGTTGATAAATGGCATCAGTTTAATTAACTGTTGTTAGTTTTACCATATAACGTAACGTTGTATGGTTACCATGGATGAGCCAATATAAGAAATTGTAGTTTTCACATGTGAAGAGAAATGACTATCAGCTCACCTAGGCAGATCCAAGGGGCGCCGTGAGGGGCGCACGCACGTTTCCTACCCCCATAGCCCTGTTTTCATGGGGTGTCTGGGAGCCTTCCCGGAACGTACAAAGCCCAAAGAAATCCTGTGGGTGCAGCCCCTCTTTTACGAAAACCTGGATTTGCCAGTGGGATCAAGTTACTCGTAATCGAGATGAACAAGTTAAGCTGTACAAAACATCATGTTGTTGGTGTCTCAGTGACTCTCGATACTCGATTCTGATTGGCTACTATCAGCTCGTCAGATGAGCTCGTTGTCACAAAGTATTCATCAAATCACACTAATGTTACAGCAAGAAGAACGTAATTGATCTTAAAAGTAGCATTTTCTTCTGGAAATGTCTCTACTTGTGTTTATGTTTATAAACTCTCGTCCCTCATGGACAATAAGCTAATTTTGCTTGAATATTAATTGATAACAAATGGATGCATATAACATGCAAACATATCAAAGTTTCAAATACCTTTAAAGTAAAATAAATGACGAAAACAATAATAATTCGCATTACACGATGAATACAAGCTAGGCCCCCGTCAGACAGTCACGAATGTTAACCCACGCGTTTTTGGAACATGACTGCAGATGGAAAAACGGCCTGTCAATTTATTATTTGGTTTTAGAAAATGTGTTTGCGTGCAGACACTTTGACAAATGACAATGCCTTAACAGCGCGTTTGATTCAGCTTTTATTATCCGGAATATCCGACCCTGGCACAAGAGATTTGATTCCACTCACGCCCATGTTAAACCATAGACCTGTGTTTACATGGATTGTAGGTGGGAAAGTTATTTGAAATCGAATATAAATGTGTGCACCTGTTTCCAAACAAATGCCAATACTTCTTGTCTTTTCAATTCATTTTCTAGTATTTTCTTTAGCAATAAACCCCCATGATTCTGATAAAGTACAGTAGATATACGCTTTTAAGACCACCCGCTGAGTATATTTAATTGGTCTCAATAGAAAGTGGTCTTTCTTATGGAAATCCACGATGGTCTTTTTTACAAACCTTTCAAACTGTCATAAATGATCTTAATGACGGAGGTGGTCTATTTATAGAGTCAGATGTTCTACCGTATACAGAATAAACATCCAGAGATGCTGCTAAATTCTGTTTTCCCTATTCATACATATATTTTGCCATCTGTTACATACACTAAGCCAAGATAAACTTGCCACAAGAGACAAGCCAAACAACATTAGTGTGACTTTGTGAAGCCGTGTTTGCCTTCAATAAGCCCTGTCCCTATACTCTGTTTCATGTCACACCTTGGGGGTGATCTCAAAGGTTTATCTTTGGGCTTAAAAGCTTTCTTATGTATTTATCATCTGGTATTGGATTTCCGTCGTATGATGTCTTATAGACCACGCTTCATATACTGAATAGACAGATAGATGTCGTAGTGCCATGTTCACCGCTAGGTGGCTACACAACTGTTAGTCTTGGTCAACTAGACCCTGTGATGGTGTAGACGAGGAAAAGATTTAGTCTCTATCAATGTCTAAAAATAAAAATTTTACAAACAATGCATTTTTAAAGACACGTTGTTGTTGTTGTTTTTCTGTCTGCAAAATAACGGCACTTCGCGAATTGGTCTGCTATTCAGCTTAGTATATGTCAAGGGACATGTGTAATCCAGAGCATGTTCTATCGACGTAACACCAGATTATTAGCATCATGGCTATTCTGCTTATCCTTTCCCTCTTACACCTGCAATACATCCAGTGTATCTTTAGCATACACGTTCTTGTAGTACTGCGCCAAGAACTATTTGTGACACATGATTAAAGAGACATTCAATATCACCAGTGCACCAACAGTCAACATTAGCTGGTCAGAAATATGTATTAAGGCCGATATGATGGCAATATTTACAAACGGGATTTTTGGGTACATTTCATTAAATAATTTAGAGTAATGATTAATCATGTAGAAATGGAACATTGCACGCAGATAAAATTGTACATATTCAAATGGCCCATCAAGTGCTATTTATGTAGCAGAAAAGGTAGATATGACATGAAATTCACCTGTGCGTGTCTCTTAAACATGTACTGTAGAAATTACTAAATTAACTAGCATATGTATTTAAGCTAAACAATCGCGCCTTCTTTATCAAAAGCCCGGATCCGCCACAGTGCGACGCTAGTACAGTGGAAATCTGAACCGACTGTTAAACTGCCCATGGAAATATATTATTATTAACTGTGAAGTATGAAGTGGCAACAGCTGCCAAACTTGTGGCGCTGAAAAATGATAAATGCGGCTAGTTTGTCAAAAACAAACCCACTTAGTTTAACAATATGCGAGGCTCTG
This sequence comes from Streblospio benedicti, assembly GCA_019095985.1. NCBI lineage: Eukaryota > Metazoa > Annelida > Polychaeta > Spionida > Spionidae > Streblospio > Streblospio benedicti. The sequence continues at coordinate 36,149,308 of CM032659.1, read as the reverse complement.
ACAAGACTAACGATTGGGCGCAGATTTAAACGCTTTTGCCAACACCTATGATTTACAGTCTCTGTAACAACTGGACAAGCTACTTACTGTGCACTGTTCTGTGTAACCTCCAATTAAGATCACCTGTCTAAGAGAGGAATGATACAAAGGTATTTTTCACGGTCCCAAACTTCTAAAAAGAGGCCTTATGTCTTATTAGACTGTTTTTCATGTGGCAAGTTTTCCGGTAACGACCACCGCTCTTGAGACGGACACCTTGACTAATTGTTAGGTCTGAATTAAATCTGAAATCTTAATTAAGTTTAAATTAGTTTATGTATACGCAGAGTAACTGTTTAGACCAATAAGCCCATATTAACAGCAAAATAAAACATCATTGACATTCTTACATATGCTAGTTACAGTGTATATGACAACTAGTACGGTTGGCACTATTGAAAATAGTGTTTGTATTAGCCTTACTAATGTAATTAGTAATATAATTAGCACTATTATTTCACATTATACAGTGTATTAGCCGTATATACACAATTAAAGCTCTGAGTTCTCATCATTGTGAAACAAAACATCGTGTGTACAAAACTTGCACTTTTCTTCCAATGAACAGACAAAATAGACAGCAAATAATTAAATTTCAATGCTGAAACATGTAGCACAGGTCTATGAATGCCCAAGAGACTGTAGGTGTTTGATGACGTCACATTTTCTCAGGTGGTTTCTTTATTCTGTATTTTGCCCTGGGAAAGAAATGTGTAAACAGTCGGTAATTGCTCTTAATGGACCTTCTGTGGCACAATGCACTGTGCTTAAGAAAATATTGTCATTTGTTTCTTAATAATGCGCTATGTTTACACTTTAAGCAAGAAAAATGGATTGAAGGAACTGCCACATGGGCAAATAATGATAAGCGATTGTGTACAATTAAACCATAATATTTTCATTTGTCTTTTAATATAGCATCTTATTTACAATTTAAGAAAGGTCTGCTGGCTTGGTAAATAATATATAGTAAGCAATTGTTCAGAATTATGGCATACTTTTTTATCTATTTCTTTTCAAAATATTCTATCTACTTCTAGTTTTATTTAAATTGATTAATGGAACTGTTGGAGTGGCACATGATAAAGACAATTTGCCTAGAATTATAGCACAACATTGAAGGTTACTTGATGAATTCACATGAGCAAATACTGCGCGTTTTTACTAATGTTTTTATAATCTCCCTCTTTAGGTCTCTAAGCCTTTGATCAAAGAGTTCTTGCAAATTCATTGGTAATCAAAAACGCATTTTCAAAGGTCTAACTAGCACTCTTGATCATGGTGTAATATCAAATGTTTCAGTAGAACTTCTCTAGTGAGACATTCCGTGTGACTAGCTTCAAGTGGTCTCAATTTGGAGAAGTGATCTCTTTAGTAGCACAAAACAGTCTCATATGCAGGCTCGAGACAGTAAATGTTAATATTACAGAGGTGATTTCTTTATGGAGGTGGTCTAACTATTAGGTAATAACGTACATTAAGCAACGATCAACAGCCGATATATAAGCAATGCTTCATATCAAATCCACACCAAGATAAGTGTCTTGGATGTAATTTTCTTTTATGTTCACATAGATGTTGTAAGATGATTGAGTTTAACAAATTAGCATAAATATTGTTCTAACCATATCCATTATAGTATCCACTTAGAAAACCTCTATGAATAAAACAACTATTTGTGGTCTCATTTCTCCATAAAGAGACCACCTCTCTTTTGTGATCCGTTGAGACCAGTCAAAAGGTGTCTTGATACAGAGGATGTACTGTAAATTACAGACTGAGTCTGGTGATTGGATGGTAAATAATTCGTGCAATGGAAGAACTGTGAAATCAAGGCATGATTGAAACAAGTTACATAGCTCGGGGCCATCTGGGAGGAGACTATCATAGGAGTCAACAACGGTCCTGATTAAACCTAGGGGGGGTTTGTACCGTTTTAGCTACTAGTAACGGAGAATCAAAGCTAAATATAGCTCAGAACCACTTGGAAGACTTAACTGTTTGATTGTTCTTTTGTTTTTACAAGATTTAATCAGTTTGATTTCAGATACAGTACAACCTAACAATTAGGGACGTTAGTATGCATGGGTTTGATATCCCCATGACCTTATGACAATATTTTAGATAATTGAGCACCTTGAAAACCTTGTTGCCAATAAGCAAAATGTGAATTAAAACTGAATTTTCAACTATACATATGCCAGCGACTATCCAATTGATGTCAAACCAAAAGAAATGTAGTATCCGCCGCTGAGAAATGGATTAGAGATAAAAATACAATTTGCGGAACCACTAGACGAGTGTAAAATTGAATTCGTCTCGTTTTGCTGTGAGGCTACCGACGTGTGAAATTGAGGCTCCAAACTGCACGCTAATAAAGTGGAATCAGGCGGGTTTGTGAGGGCGAACGGGGGAAGGGTTATCATTATAGATGTACGGAGATGGGAGGGGGGACACTGTTTTGAGTACAAATTTATGATTAGCATACGGGAGAGCTTCTCTATTTATGAGTGACTGGCTCCAATTTGTGTAATTTAAGAGGTTGTCTCTTTGAGGAGGTGGACTTTGGTAGCTTTATGATGATTTGGGACTGAGATAAATGGTCTTATTATAGAGGTGGTCTCAATAGGGAGGTGGCCTTAATTGGAGCTTCTACTGTATTGACTCATCTTTTTTGGGTTTGGTATTACAAATCACAAGTAATTAAAATATTGTATAGCTGGGCGTAGTTATGTGCAGGGTAAAAAGAGATTCTAGTAAACCGACGATGTGTTACATATCGCTAGAAAGTTTTACTTGTGCAGTCTCTTTGCTGCTATTGTTGACATGTTATAGAGAACATGCACAGTTCAACAAAATCAAGCAAATTGGAAATCAATTTGAATGCACCGAAAAGCAGTGATTTTTCTAAAAATCTCAATTGCTTGAGCTGATTTCTTTTCTAAACCAATTTAGAAATATTATTTAGCCCATCATCTATAGCATTGTAAGGACGGAACATTTGAGAGCGGGAACAAATGTGATTTAGGCGAGTGCAACACGTTTGAGAGAATCTGTCTCTGATTTATTTTTCTCAAATGGGATAAAATCACAAATGCATCTTTTAATACCAACGTTATAACTGTCAGTAGTAGTTAAATGTGGCTACATATGATTTGATTTATCAAAGTAAGTGAAAGTAGAAACCTATACAGCATGATAGGGAAAGCTAAATACATGTAAGTTCAAATACAGCATTAAAATGGCGTTCGTTTTCATGTTGCTTTTAAATCGATATCCTCAACTTGAACATAATTTAATCATTTTGACATCGAAATCAACGTTGACTCTAATTTTCAACAAATAAAACAAAACTAAACCTTTTAATCCAGCACGTGCATTAAAAATATAATCAGGTAATCAGACCTAATCAAAAATCTCTTTGATCCTAATCTAATCAGCTAATTACAAATGCTACACTACGCCAATCAAAGCCAAAGTTTGAGAAAATCCATCATAATTTAGTGAGCAATATTACTCGAGTAAGATCTTGTGACATTAAACAAAAGGTATTTTGGCCACTTAGTTCATGACTGAGCATGTGCAGTAAAAAAACCAACAAAAAACCCTCTCTATTAAGGCCACTTGGGGACTGGCCTCATGTGGTCTTAATAAAGAGGTGGTCTCTGTTTGGCAGTTTGTGTTGTCTCTTAACACATTTTTGGGACTGCAAGAAATGCTCATATTATAGAGGTGGTCTATTTGGCTTAGTGGGCCTTAATTAGAGGTTCTACTGTACTTGCACGTAAAACATGATCATCCTAGAAAGTCGGATATGGAATCGACATAATGGCCTCTAATTTTCATGCCAGTGAAGGAGACGTGGTTGTCCTGTCACGTTTATTCAAATCATTGTTCAGTTAGTGTTAGTATTCTGTGTTTGCGTTCGATGTTTTTGCAGTTAAATTTAAATATATGGCTTTAGCAAATCCTTGTTTCCAATTATAATAAGCCGTTTCTAATCTAGTGATATATTCATCCCCATTTAGATTGTCACCTTCAATTGTCTTTAATGTTTTGCATGATAGGCTTCTGCAACAATTCAAAGTGAAAATGAATTGTGCGCGTACAAGTACATGTTTTTGAGACATGATAACCCATGAATTAACTGTGAATTTTGTCTATGCTCTTATATAAATGCTAAAATGGTGAAAGTTCCCCTCAGATATCTGGTTGATTGAGAAGGAAATATCCACGATATGCAAATGATTTCATGTAATTAAACGATAAATCTTCAGTAAGAACATACATTTAAAACCATTCGTCAATTTACATAATCCTAACTTAAACATGGACTGTGTGAAAATCAGTTGCCAACCACCAGATTATCAGATTCATGAACATTATTTAATGTACATTAGAACCTTTCTCTTTAAAACACTCGCGTAATTGGTCTCAAGTGGTCTCAAAAGAGAAATATTTTTTTATGGGGGTTCATGTTGGTTTATTCATGAATGCTTAGACTGGCATAAATGTTCTTATAATAGGGGTGGTCTCTTTATAGAAACAGTCTTCAATGGGGGGTTCTGCTGGACTTCAGTCTTATGTAGCAAACCGTGAGTTGTTTAATGCGACATTTAAAGCCTAATTACTATTCATTACACAAGATCCATTGCAACTATTGCCATTTATTGTTTTCTTATCACTAAAATAAACAACTTTAGGAGATGTTCAAGGACTATTGCTTTTTTATAAAACTGGGACGTAGATAAATAGTACGTGAATGGATATACGTGAATTTAAGAGTAACACAAATAGTTGTTGTTTTTTCTCGAAGGACTGTGTCACATCGTGTTTATGGGACTCGAACCCTGCACCATGGAACAAAGGTTGACCCCTTACAATGGCTATGTGTCGATGTATTGGTACCCTATAAGCATTTAGAGAAAATAATTGAAATTGTAAAGATGGGTCTGGACAAAACTGGTAAACGAGTTCAAAAATACATATGAGAAAACACTACGTAAAAAAGCTATATAAAATTAGAGGATTAAAATATGTATGTACATAATAGAATTCAAAATTAAACTTCATTTCACAAAGTAACTACACAACACCACGTGTGTAGAAACTTGGCAGACACATTATGCTGTGCCCTCCACTGGCCAAACTCTGATATAAGAATCAACCGTGTTTTAGCTGTTATGTGGCCAATTACATAGTTTGACACTGCTATTTAACCTACAATAGAGAACAAGGGATTTCATGTGTGTGAAGAAATGCTGATACAGTGACTGATAAGTCATTGATAAACAGGGATCCCGTCTGGCAATTTACAGTCACCCAGACGGTACTTCAGCACGTATTTAAGTAGCACAGTACATCTGTATTACCTCTTGTGAGGTGGTAACATCATATTGTACATTGCAGTAAACCATCATAGTGTTACCATGTCAAGAATGACGTGCTTAAAGCATCAGTTTAATAGAATGTCATTTATTTCAGAAGGGCTCTATATCTTTGGCAACAGTTTCAACTTTTAAACGTTACAACGGAAGGCTATCTATCACAATCATAGTCACGTGATCAATTTGAAGTTCCTCTGTACTCAGTTTAATAGCTGTCATTTCCGGGCCGTTCAAACCCCATCAAACTGTCTTATCAACACGTTCACATTTACATTGTTCAACATTGAAAAGTCACAGTCATAATTAGTCATGAATTAGAGATGTCAAATCCCTAACCGCGTTCATAACTTGCTTGAAGTCATGGTTATCGTGATTTAATCACAAAGCACACATCAACACGGGTCCATTGTGGTCGTTTTCGATTTTCATTAGACGGTCGGTGAAGCGTGGGTTTCAGCTTGATAAGTGCGGGTCATGGGGATACAAGAATTCAGTTAGTTCATGATTGAAAAGATATGGCTGTTATTAGGGCTGTAATGTGTTTATTTAGCTGACAGTCTTATTATTCACGTTGTCATCGTATTTGATGTGTATAGAAAAGTAACCTTCATCTGCAATTTTTGTTTCAGACCTTACCGGTCGTGGTTATGAAAATGCACTGTTATAGAAGTAAATAATGTATACATAAGATACTTGGAAGTCAGTCGAGGAAAATAATCAGCCATTCCTTATTCAACATATTAGAATCTAATTCATAACCCAATGGTTAATTAACATATCTATAGAGCATCAGCCATTAAAATGGGTCGTAATTTAAAGACTACCCACTGCCCATGTACTGGACAAATTTAGACAATGTTTTGTCCATGTGCTCGCGTATGATTCTAATGATGTCACATGTTCAAAGTACCCAATGTCCTGTATTTGTAAGTGAAAACAAACATGTGCAACCGTAGGTTATTACCAATTAAAGATTAAGATACTGATAGCATTTTGAAGGGAAAAAGCTACTTTGTATACAGTGGAGCCGGTTCATGTCGACACCCGTCTACAGTGACTACCTGTTTTATGTGGACACTTTTCACTTCTCCCGTTTCAATCCCTTTATTATGTGTCTTATATTAAGTGAACCTCAGACAAACTGTCACAACCTCTCTTATGTGAACAACCTGTTTTAGATGGACACATTTTCATGTCTCCCGAAAGTGTCCATATTAGGAAGGTTTCCCACTGTACTTCATGCCACACTATTTCAACATTTCTACCAGACGTTGTCCTATGAACTCAGTCATTTGGCGTTGTGTATTTATTGCTATAGTTCTACCAACCGAGTAACACCAAAATAAAGCACTCCATAGATTATTAGCAACAAATCTCCACCTCAAGTGACTTCTGCTGTCGCGCTCTCAATTGTTTCAAATGTTTAGTGGCGACGAGAACGGATTTTTAACCCGCACCGAGACACTAGCTGTCTTCAATGTAAATACTACTACAAGTTGTCTGCTCAAATTTCATATACGTCAAATCAACGCTAAGATTCGCGACCGTTATGTTCAAATAATTAATGCTGGTTTTTATAAAAGAATTCCTAAACTAGACCAATATCATGGTATTCTCAATCATCGCTATTCTATGTGTAAAACATATGACAATGATGACTTGATTCATATTTATTTGTTGTAAGTGTGATAATGTTTTTAGTACATGACATGCCAATGTTTGGGATAAAGCTATAAATATATACAGATGGTTCACGTATAGGGCATCATTAGAAGTGTATTTAGTTGATTAACAATTATTGTGTGATAGCCTTGCTCTGCACCAGAGCAAGGCACAAATCAGAAATTATTTAGTAATAGAGACAAATATGCAAGGGAACTTCTTGAAAAGGATCAGTCTTGGCCACTATCAACTTGAAAACTTATCCGTCTGTAATGATGCTTTAAAATCATGTGATTACAGTAGATAGCAAGAACTAACATTCACGAGTTATTAGATACGTTGGGCGTGTACAATTAGACTGATTATGATCAACACATTGTCGTGTCAAACTGCTCAACCTGTTCGTCAATCAGGGTTTTAGATTGTCATTATGAAGTCAGTAAGTGTTCACATCTCACATACTGCAAATCAGCGCTAAGATTTGAGACCGTTATGTTCAAATAATTAATGCTTGTTTTTAGAAAAGAATTCCTTAAATAGACCGTAATCATGGTATTTTTAATCATCGCTATTTTATGTGTAAAACATGTCACCATAATCAAAATGAATTACAGTTAAATAATTTAAGTGTCATAATATTTGTAGTAATTGATATGCCCATATTTGGGATAAAGCTATAAATAAATAAAGATTCTTTACAAATTCGTTCATAATTGTTGTATACTTGATATTTTTCTTCAATGTTTGTGTGATAGCCTTGCATAGGACTAGAGCAAGGCACAATATGGAAAATTAATAGCTTTAAAGACATAAAGATTGAGAGCCCCTCGAAAACGTTTTGCAATTAACCACCACCCTGAAGACTTATCTGTCTGTAATGATATTTGAAAGTCGTGATTACAGTAGATAGCAAGAACTAACATTCGAGATTTAGTAAATACACTGGGCGTGTACAGTTACACTGCTGATGTTCAACAGAATGCCGCGTCAAACTGCTTAATTAGTTCTTAAATCAAGGTGTACATCTATTATTTAAAGAAATACATTACACTTGTATAATGATTATCTAAAGAACACGTTCAATGCGTACACGTTTGTGACCTGTCTGGTACATCTCTTTGGCCCCCGTCCCATCGGTCCCCCGTCTCATTGGTTCCCAATTCAATCGGCATGATAATAATTGCTGCTGCTGCTGCTGCTGCTGCTGCTGCTGCTGCTGCTGCTGCTGCTGTTGCCGCAACTGCTGCTGCTTATGCAGCAGCTCTTGCTGCTTTCACGCAAACATGGCACTTTCATTCTACATTGCTTAACAATGCTGGCCCACAACACAAACAGTTTTATGGATATGTGTTATGATCTGACATACAGTGTAGCCTCCGCAGGTCCCAAAGTCACATTTACACCCATCCTGCTTCTGCTTGACACGAGCCTCATATTATCAAAATTAAAATTTATACCTAGGTAGCACAAAAAAACCTGCACTGGCAACCGCACCCATACCAAAGGGCCTGCATAAAACTCGTAAAAGCCTTCCTACTCTATAGGTAAATAGGTACACTCGCAATTCACTGTTATTGTGCTCTACGGATTTACATTTTCACAAGGTCATTGACCTCCCTGCTCACCTCACCTGTACCCATTTAACGGGTAGGTTCAAATGAGCAGTATGCAGCCCGTTAAATATGTGTTTGCTCAACACCCATTAGACCGGGAATCAAACCCTTCAGTGAAGATGTGTAGCCAATGAATGGAAGATTGTAAATGTATATCGATTTGTGAGGCGCACCTGTAGCAAGGTGTTACAGTGCATCTGAGCAATACACATGATTTTCTAAGTGTACGAGAGTGCTGTGCAGACACCAACTGACCCCTGCATGTTGCGAGGCGCTGTGGTCTGTCTGCATCACAACCCTCCAGTTAGGACCACTTCTATATAACTGGTCTCAACAGGTAAGTGGTTTCTCTATTTTTGTTGATTGTCTCTTGGTGAGGTCTTGGGACCATTAGAAAAGGTCTTATTGGTGATGTGGTCTTAAGTAGAGGTTGCACCGTATCTCTCAGCCCAACTGTCTCCATGGTAACAAGCACTTGCTCTGCCGCCGCTTCCTTGGACCCGCCGGGACTGACGTATGACTTTTCATGCCCAGGTTTGATCACAACGTGTCTCAGTCAAGTTGGTCAGACTTACAAACAAGAAACATAACGTCCCCTGTCATGTGGACCTCCACATAACTTTGAATATAAAAAGCAATAGTCTAAATATCAAACACATCCATACCATGTGATTAAAAGCGGCAAATCAATGCCAAGATTTATGCCAAGATTTATTGTAATAATGGAAATAAGTCAACCATGTCATTAGAAGATATACAGTTAAAAGTAAATATGTCAAGGAAAATTGTGTCCAAGGAAATGAAATGTTCAAAAAGATCAATAGTAGAAAAGGACATAGACAGTGTCACTTGTACAATAGGAAAAGTTAAGGAATGTTTTAAGGTCTTTGAAGAATCTCACAATTGCATGATTGAAGCTTTAGAAAATATAAATGACACTAGTAAATATGAATCTGATTATAATAAAGTCGAAGATGAATACAATGATTTATTAATGACTGCTAACTCTTGGCTGGAAAGAAACAGTTGTTACATATACTTGTATAATAATTATCTAAAAAAAACAAACAAGTAAAATGGGTGTCAGTCTGATAATGAGGACGCTGTGAATTTGTACATTGCAAACAGTGAGCTTTTCATAAAGTAGAATAAACTTTTCTCCCACGTAATATTACATTGGCTATCACACACTACAATTGACAAAGGTTGGGATGCACAGTGTGTGTTATAATACTTTGTAGAATATGTTAATTCAATTGGAAAATTTGTAAAGTAGACTTTAGTGTTTGAAACTGTTTATATATGTAAACAAAATATTTGGTATGTAAAAAAAGTTGGTACTATATTTGACTATCCGAAAAAGAACAACAGAATTATACCAATGAAATATATTCTACATATAAAACATCCATCTGTGATTTAAGATTTGAGACCGTTATGTTAAAATAATATATGCTTATTTTAAGAGCAGCAATCCTACACTAGACGGTAATCCTGTTTTTTTCAAATGGCAGATTTTTTTTTGTAAAATACGTTACAATACTGCCTCGAATTGTGATTGAAGCTTTTAAATATAATTGAATTTGTAGAATTCCACATGGCAATGTTATGGATAAAGCTATAAATATATAATGGTTCAACACAAAAGCGTGCATGATAGTTTTAACTTATATTTAATATCATTAATATTTGTGTGATCGCCTTGCATTGCACTACAGCAAGGCATCAAATGGAAATTAAATCAAAAGTGTTCAAAAAACACAGCGTCGCTAGAACAACATTGTCATATGGGCGATTAGTTACATACGCATGAAGATTGAAGTTCAAGCGGAAATTCAGAACTAATGAAATCTTAAATAGAAACTTAGAATTGTTCCCTGAAACCTATACTTTTCTTGGCAAATATCCAAAATTGAAAATTCATGATGGCCTCGATGAATGTAAACAGTGAACGAAGTTTGAAGATTTTGTCTTCAAAGGCATTGATACGATCGATAAAAATGTCGAACATGGAACTAACATGGCGCACGTTAATTGGCCGAGTGCAAACGGTGAAAATATATGATTGTCACTACGTATGTGAATATTAAATGAAATTTATATGTATCTTATATAAAGTGAAGCTAAAACAAACTGTCAAAACATCTCTTATGTGAGCAACCTGTTTTAGATGAACACGTTTCACGTCTCACGAAGGTGTCCATATTAGGCAGGTTTCCCACTGTACTTCATGCCACACTATCCCAACATTTCTACCAGAAGTTGTCCTATGAGCTCAGCCATTTAATATTGTGTATTCCCTGGTGTATAGTTCCACAAACCCAGTACCAATGTATCACATATACCAAAAATGTTCGCTGGAGTCTCAGGATCAATTTCAGCCCTGTTGTACTAAATGTCTGTGCGAAAGTTGAAAAAAAATTGCCTTAATGTGGACCTAAGTAAAAAAAAAAAAAAACTGAACCACGTCTTCAAATACGTCTTATAATACCCACACAGCAAAGTCACACGTAATTTTGGACTCCATGACACTTTTGTTTCAGAAAAAACAAAACATTACATATACTTTTCTCTACTTATGCTGTTACATGTTAACATGATTATTTTAACCATTCAGGACAGCAAGTGCAATGTGTTCGCGTCTGTGACCTGTCTAGTGTCAGTCTGATATTGAGGACATTGTGAATTTGCACATTGCTAAACAGCGAGCTTTTCATAGAGTAGAATAATCATTTTCTTCCATGTGAATTGCATTGGTTAGCAGACACTACAATTAACAAATGTGGGGATACACAGTGTGTTAGGGACCAAGCCAAAAGATCAATGTCGGATTTCTAAGTTAATTATCTAACTTACGGGGGTAGGGGGTCGGTAGGCTCAATTAACGTGTGCCAGAAATCAACAAAATCAACTTTTTAACAGTCCATTTCCAAACTTCGTTGTTTCATATTGTTTTTCAATTCTTTAGTTAACTTTAAGACCAAACATTTGTTAATCAAGATTTTCTAAAGTGCACATTAAACTTTTTAAGATATTACCGGGGGTGGGAGGTGGGGGTGGGTGGGTGGGTGGGGGGGGGGGCTGTCTTTGCGCGAAATCAACTTTTTAATAATTAGCTTAACAGGGGTGGGCAAAAAATGGAAAATAAGTGGTCATGGATATTTAAGGGTAGTGTATATCTTCATAAAGATAGGAACGGGCCCCTAATTATCCGTCGGTAATGATGCTTGAGCGCCCTGTGATTACAGTAGATGGCAATAACTAGCATTCGGCCCCTGTAGTGAAAAAAACAATGGATTTACATTCAAATAACCGTGGATTTATACAATAGATTGAATTATAATAATCTGTCAGCACAGTCCTTCACAATAATCTTCATATTGTTTCACAAAAACGAAGACTTAAGGCCACAACACACCAATTTACATAGATTCTGTAAGGTCCGTGTCATGCGGAGCTAAAGATAACTTCCAGTTATCGGCCATAGTAGGTTTTAGTTTATAACCTTCCTATAATCTACGAAAATCTATACGATTCATAAACATCTTTTAACCATGGTTAAAACGATTTTCGTCCATAAGTTTGTTTTCTCATGAAAGTAAATTATCGCCAATATTACTATCTAGATCTATAGGTCTTGTTGTAAGTTTGACACATGTAAGAGGAATTTACAGAGTTTGTTTGCATTTGGTTTCTATGACATAATTTCAGTTTTCGGTTACATTACACAGATTATTCAAGAAAAAGTTTACTTTAACTGAAAAAAAACCGTTGAGAGGCCGCGTATTATTAACAAACTGGATCAAAAGTGTACAAAGAGAACAATGTGGACTTATGGACAATTAATATATTCTGAAACCATGTATACTTTACAATGAAGAGTGTTAATTCATAAAGAGGAGAAAACCTACAATGAATTTACAGCAGTGATCAATATCCAGTGAAACATACATGTGTTTTGCAATAGTGCTAATAACAGATGTTAATTAATAATAGTGTCAAAGCCCAATAATCAATATTACTTAACACAGTGATATACCTGTACAATAAAAGCTTATTTAAAATGTTTCATAACTTGGAACGCCTAACTTTAATTAGAAAGTGCCCACAAATCGAATCACTTCGGTGTCGCTTCATACCACTTAGACGTGTAAAGTTTCAATGAAATCGGTTCATCAGTACATACAATCATACAATCATGCATATTAAGAAACAAAACAAACACTAAGATTTCACTTCAGCAGCTGAAGCGACGCAACACGCAGGAGAGCAACTCTGACTAGATCATAGGGTTTGGTAGTAAGTGGCTTGAGGGTGTGACATAACAGGCAAGAACTGTAGGAATTGACCACGAGATTGGAGTGTCAATGAGAAAACTTTCCCATTGACACGACAATCGAGTGGTCAAATACCATTCTATCATGACACGTAATGATAGAATGTCTTATTTCCGGTGACAAGCAGTATGCTTTCTGAACTGATTGAAAGTCCGCTTGATACGATTGATTACAGGATGCACACATTGTAAAATGTGTTCTACCTTTTGCGGACATTATGTTTAAATCTCACCTCTACTAATTACGTCGAACATATTGTAAACTAAGCTGCATTCATCTTATTTACAGTTAACTACCGTTCTATTATAAATTTCGTGACAAATTGTACTTAAAACACCGAATAAACTAACGATTGTTGTAAATTATACAGAAGTCACTGCATTATTTTTGAAGAAGGCACATAATGCAGTCTACAACTTAAATTATGGAATTTATATTTAATCATTGATGTAAAAATATATGAAATTTTGTCTGATGGCCTTGCCTAGCAATGCAATCATTATGAGACTAAAGGAACTTAAGAAGGATGAAATCATGATTATAAAGCCAAAGGATGAAAACTAGTAGAAATATATTTTGTTTGAAAGTGGCAGTTGAGGTGACTCATTCATCACTGATTTTTAGGCTGATCTGTTTCTATACACGTGACAAACATACAATTCTGGCGATGCAGGCAATTGTGGATGGTTATTCTGGTATGCTAGAGCTCGCTAGAACTACAGACAGCTACCCTAACTGTATTCTCACCGGGGAGTTAAGAAAGTAAAAAGGAGCGTGTTACTGAAAGATATGTGTTGTAAATTGTGTAAAGTCAGAAATGCCAATGGATTGCAGGCTTTAGAACTACATTTGAATAAAATAAAAGTTAAAGGCAAATCTTTGCTTGCCACGATAATTTTCTGCAATAAATATATGAACTAATTGACTGAATCAGTCTCAACAAGTGCACCTAAAACGGAATAAATTATAGATTGTTGTAGATTATATAAAAGGCGTCACTGTAGTGTTAATTGTGAAGACAAAATGTACATAAGTTCGTCTTCAAGCACAGTTATACGGAACTTTTATTGGTTGTTCATACAATCTATAATTTTGGGCGATGGTCTCGCATTGTACATAGGCTCATCACAATCAGTACATGTAAATGTAGGAAGAGGAAATATAGTAAGATGAAAATTGTTTGGAATTTGGACAAGAGATGAGATAAATCATACCTGACTGTAGTGCATGTAGTTTGTAGACTACCATTTTGCCGCTAAATTTCCACATTTTGAGCTGGGTTTGCAAAAAACAAAAACAAGAAAACAAAAACGAGGAAATCACAGCAGCATGAAGAAATTCTGCCGTGTTGTTATTGGCCACTGAACCATTGGAAACCCATATTTGCCAGGCTGCACCATGAAATGTCAACCATTTTGGAAATCTTAGGGATCTTGTACTATATACAGACAACAGGGAGTGTGACTCAGGTTTAAACCATGGCTTCCGGGTGTAGCTAAACAAGCAGGCAGGACCTGTCTTACTTCCCGTGACAGGATTGTGAGCATTACCCTTCTAAACCGCTACATTTTATTGAAGGTCGGCTTGTCACCATTTATTGAATATAGGACGAAGGACCATTCATGGACAATCCTTGGTAGAACGCACACACTATAAAATGTGAATAACTATCGGAGGACATTATGTTTAAAACATGTGCGTAGTATTTATGTTCAAGAAAATGTAGACGAAGCTGTGTTAATCTTGTGTACAATTAACTATATTTCTATCATAAAATTCAATACAAATTGTGTTTCAAACACAAAATAAACTATTGATTGTCGTCAATTTTATAGAAAATATCTCTGCATGTTTAAAAAAAATGAAATATACTTTGTACAGTCTTCAAATTAGTGAGCATACATAACTATACATTATTCAACAAATATTCATATTTTAGGTGATGCGTTGTCTGCAACCATCATAAAGAAACTATGGGGATATGTATCATGAGGAACAGGAGACAGTAAATGTTGAGGTTAGCCATACCTCACTGTATGTAGACTTTTCAGCCCTTTTTTACAAGAAAAAATGACACATTTAAAAATCCATTACATATCTAGCGATGCAAGTCAATCTAAAATGGTAATTTATGATGTTCGATCAGCAAACACATCGTTCTGTATTTGAATGCGCTGGTAAAATCTGTTAAAGGCTATAATTTAGTGATTATCATGCGATGGATTATGTCTGAAGCGCATAATGTATGCAGTTCGATGTTGTTATGTGTACAAATGCTTGTTTTGGTCATGAACTAGACCACGTCATTTAATTCTGTTGTATGTGGGGCATATCAAAACAAATATGGCCATATGGTTGGCGGCTATATAACGCTGGACAGACTTATATCTCGATATATTTGGTTATACGAGAGTATAGATCGCATGGCAGTGTTTCTCTATTGGAGGTCAGTTTGCTTCAGCTTAATTGAAATAGGGCGCACACAATCAAAATGTGGTGACAAACTGTGCCTAATAATAGAATAAACTATTGACTGTTTTAAATCATGTAGAAAATATAGTACAGTATTTTGAAGAAGATATATACTTAAGTTAGTCTTCATACCATCGTCAACAGCTTAAGCTTATAATTGAATTATATAATTGTCATTACAAAACTATATTTTAGGTGATGGACTGCAATATTGCTCCATTGTAAATGATTAAAAAAGAGATTTCTTTGAACTTTGTGCTAGTGGGTGTTGAGATAACCCATACTTGATTGTACATTGACTGATCTGCGTCTCGTGCATGTAAACAAGTTACAGATGTGTCTATGCAAGTGAATATGAGTGGTTTGTAGTGCAGCACTGTAGCTAACTAGAACCAAACCCAGCTCCCGTCGTATGTTCTGTTGGAAGCTAAGACATAACGTGACGCGTGCCATTGTGTAAAATCATCTAAAGTCAGAAATGCCATTGGATTGGAGGCTTTAGAACTTTGTTTTTTGTGTAAAAAATTGTAACGTTACGTGTTTGTTATGCAATATATTTATGATATATTTATAAACTTTAAAAAACTGACTGAACCAGTCTCAAAACAGAATAAACTATTGATTTTTGTAGATTAAATACTTCAGTACTGTGCAGACAGGCGGATCATGGGGCATCACAAACACCTTTTCCTCACAAGTATACCTTGTTTTCACTCCCCCCCGTCATTTTTTTTAGTGCAACATTCAACATTCGGTGACAAGAATGTGAGAATTATGCTTTCTTAATTGCTATATCTTATTGAAGGTCGGCTTGCTACCATTTATCGATTACAGGATGCACACTCGGTAAAATGTTTTCAGCTGTTTGTGGTCATTATGTGTAAACCATATTTGTGATAATTACTTTCATGAACCTGTAAACTAAGCTATATTCATCTTATCTATAACGAACTATATTTTTATCATAAAATTCAAGACCAATTGTACTGAAAAACAATAGAATAAACTATTGTTTGTTGTAAACTAAATTGAACATATCACTGCAGTATTTGAAAAAGAACTATACGTACGCTAATATCCATGCTGTCATCGTCATTCCTAGTAAAATCATTTGAAAACAAAAAAAATATTTTAGATGATGGACTGCATAACTGCATCCATTTTAATCATATAAAAAGAAGGAGAAAGTTAGATAGAGACCAAGGAGGTGTGATTTATTTCAAATTTGTGCTAGTCTGGGTGTTGAGATAACTTATACTTCATAGTAAGCAGATTGTACTGCATCTCTTGCATGTCAGAAACGTACAGGTACGTCTGAATGTGAGTGGTTAGTGGTGTAGTACTGTAGCTGGCTACAACTACAGCGCCCACTGTATGCTGCCCGGGGAGTTGAGACAGAAATAGAGTGTGGCACTGTGTATCTGGTGTAAATTATGTAAAGTCAGAAGTGCCATTGGATCACAGACTATAAAACTTAAATTTGTGTAAAAAATGGTAAATTTACATGTTTGTTTGCCGTGATTAATGCAATACATTTATGAACTTTAACAAACTGACTGAATCCGTCTCAATTCAGATTAAACTATTGATTGTTTAAAATTACATACTGCAGTATTGTGCAGACATGGGGTCCATGGGGCATTGCACACAGCTTTTCCTCACAAGAATACCTTGTTTTCACTCCCCCCATCCTTTTTTTGAGGGCAACGTTCAACTTTCTGTGACAAGAATGTCAGAATGAGTATTTCCTAATTACTAAAATTTCTTGAATGTCGGCTTGCTACCATTTATTGAATACAGAATGCACACTGGGTAAACTGTGTTCATATGTTGGTGGACATTATGTTTAAACAATATGTGTGCTAATTACTTTGAAGAAAATGTAAACTAAGCTGTATTCACCTTTTCTACAATTAACTATATTTCTATGAATAAATTTAGACCAATTGTACCGAAAAACAGAATAAACTATTGTTTGTTGTAAATTATATTGAAGATGTCACTGCAGTATTTGAAAAAGAACTGTGCATAACACAGTCTTCATACCATCATCAGCACTCTAAACAAGTGCTGATTTCTTCAAGAATATATATTTTAGATGATGGATTACATAACTGCATCCATTGTAATCATAGGAAAATAATGAGAAAGTTGAAAAGAGACCGAGGGGGCAGGAATTATGTAAAAATTGTGCTAGTGAGTGTTGAGATAAATTATACTTCATAGTAGCAGACTGATCTACATTTCTTGATTGTAAAAACGTACAGGTGCGTCTGAATGTGAGTGGTTAGTGGTGTAGTACTGTAGCTGGCTACAACTACAGTGGCCACTGTATGCTGCCCGGGGAGTTGAGACAGAAATAGAGTGTGCCACTGTGTGTCCTGTGTAAATTATTTAGGGAAAAGTGCAAACGGATTGTGGACTATAAAACTTACGTTTATAAATTACTGTACATATTGAATATCAGCTTGCTACCATTTATTGAATAACGGACCAACGATTCTATATCAATTCATATACAATTATTAAAAGGACGCACACCCTAGAAAACTGTGAATAATTTGTGGACATTATGGTTAAAACATGCCTGTGCTAATTATGTTCAGGGTAATGTAGGCTAAGCAGTGTTCATCTTATCTACAATTAACTATATTTCTATCATAAAATTCGAGACCAGTTGTATTTGAAACACTCATTAAACTATTGTTTGGCGTCAATTCTATAGAAATTATCGCTACATTATTTTGAAGATTAAATATACTTGGTACAGCATTCAAATTAGTGATCATACACAACCTTACAGTACTAGTATTTATCAAATATCCATATTTTAGGTGATGGTCTGTCTGCAACCATCATAAAGAAACTGTGGTGATATGTATCATGTGGAACTGGAGCCAGTAATTGTTGAGGTTAGCCATACCTCACTGTATGTAGACTTTTTGGCTGTTTTTATTTTTTTCACATTAAAAAAGGTACAGATCTAGCGATGCAACTGAATCTGAATGGTGTTATGATGTTCGATCAGCGAACGCCTCGTTCTCTATTGAACGCACTGGTACACTGTCTTAAAAATAAAGAAATGCAATGAGCATCAGCAATGGATTATACCTGAAAGTGTAGTGCATGTTTGTCATGTAGACCACGTCAAATGATTCTGTTCTATGTGTTAATAGTCATGTACGCCATGTCTGGGAGGCTATATATGCTGACAGACTTATACCTCGATGCATTTGGTTATACGAGAGTATAGATTGCATGGCAGTGTTTCTCTAATCTAACAATGCAGCTATCCGTGTGTGTGTTGAAGTGTCTGTATACGTCTCCGCACTCTTCTCGAGGTCAACTCTACAGCAACACTGTGTACAACAAATGGCTAGTCTGGCAGTACTGTAGCTTGCTAGAATAACAGCCAGAATCCCAGGTACGCTCCCATGGGAGTTAAGAAATGAATAAAATATCATTGAAGGTCGGCTCGCTTCATTTTTTTTAAATAGGGTGCACGCAATGGTAAATGTGTTCAACTGTTCGTGGACATTATGTTCAAATTAATTATCTTCAACGTAAATGTGACTGGACTGTATCTGCCCTATTTATACTTACTTGTATTTGGCTTATACATTTTGTGACAAACTGTACCTAATAATAGGATACACTATTAAAAGTTTTAAATTGTGTAGAAGATATCAGTCCAGTATTTTGAAGAAGAAATATACTTAAGTTAGCCTTCATTCCTTCATCAGCAGCTTAAGCTTATACTTAGATTTCACAATTCTAACTCCAAAACTATATTTTAGATGATGGACTGCAATACTGCATCCATTGTAAATGATTAAAAAATATTTTGAAATTTGTGCCAGTGGGTGTCGAGATAACCCATAGTTGACTGTACATAGACTGCTCTGCGTCTCGTGCATGACAAAAAGTTACAGATGTGTCTATGCAAGTGAATGTGAATGGTTTGTAGTGCAGCACTGTAGCTAACTAGAACCAAACGCAGCTCCCATCGTATGTTCTCTTGGATGCTAAGACATAACTTGATGCGTGCCATTGTGTATCTGGTGTAAATCATATAAAGTCAGAAGTGCCATTGGATGGCAGGCTGTAGAACTAACTTTGTGCTAAGAAAATTGCAATGTCACCCAAGAATACCTTGTTTTCACTCCCCCACCCCCATCTTTTTTTAGCGTAACATTCAACTTTTGGTGACAAGAATGTGAGAATTACACTTTCTTATTACTATATTTTATTGAAGGTCAGCTGGCTACCATGTATTATATACAGAATGCACACTGGGTAAATTGTGTTCAACTGTGTGTGGACATTATGATTAAACCATATATGTGATAATTGCTTTCAATAAAATGAAAACTAAGCTGTGTTCATCTTATCTACAGTTAACTACATTTCTATTATAAAATTTGAGACCAATTGTACTGAAGAACAGAATAAACTATTGTTTGTTGTAAATTATGCTGAAGATGTCACCGCAGTATTTGAAAAAAGAAGTATAAATAAGATAGTCTTCATACCAGCATCATCACTCTAAGGTAAATAATTGGAAACAAGAATATATTTTAGATGATGGACTGCATTGCAACTGCATCCATTGTAAATACATATAAAAGAAGTAGACAGTTGAGTAGAGATCAAGGGGGCGGAATTTACTTCAATTTTGTGCTAGTCTGGGTGTTGAGATAACTTTTACTTCATAGTAAGCAGACTGTACTGCATCTCTTGCCTGCCAAAAACGTACAGGTGCGTCTGAATGTGGGTGGTTTATGTGAGTGGTTAGTGGTGTAGTACTGTAGCGGGCTACAACTACAACAACCACTGCATGCTGTCCGGGGAGTGGAGACAGAAATAGAGTATGGCATTGTGTATCTGGTGTAAATTATGTAGTGAAAATTGGCAATGGATCGCAGACTTTTGACCTTACGTTTATAAATTACTATTCATTTTGAAGATCACATTGTTATCATTTATTGAATGAAGGACCAGGGATTATATTTCAATTCATGTACAATCATGAAAAGCACGCACACACTAGAAACGGTGAATACCTATGTGTGGACATTATGTCTAAAACATACGTGTGATAATTATGTTCAAGGAAATGTAGACTAAGTTGTGTTCATCTTATTTACAGTTAACTATATTTCAATCATAAAATTCGAGACCAAGTGTACTTGAAACACATAATAAATTATTGATTGGCGTCAATTTTATTGAAGATATCACTACAGTTTATTTAATATGAAATAAACATAGTCCAGTCTTCAAAATCGTGACCATACACAACTTTACAGTACTAGTATTTATCAAATTTCCATATTTTAGGTGATGGTCTGTCTGCAACCATCATAAAGAAACTTATGGGATGTGTATCATGTGGCACTTGTGCCAGTAAGTGTTGAGGTTAGCCATACCTCACTGTAGGCATACCATACTGCTACTCTGTTTGTGTACATGTAAAACAAGGTACATATCTGGCAAATTGAATGTGATCGGAATGGTCAGTCGGGTAGCTCTCTAGCTTGCTAGAATAACGTCCAGATCACATTTTACACTGCACAGGAAGTTAACTTACATGAATAAAATATTATTGAAGGTCAGCTCGCTACAAGTTTATTGAAAATAGGACGGATGTAGGAAAATGTGTTTAATTGTGTGTGGACATTATGTTCTAATTAATTATTGTCAAGTAAGTATCACTGGACTGTATCCATCATATTGATAATTACTATTATTTGTTTCATAGATTTTGTGACAAACTGTAACTAAAAATAGAATATACTATTTATTGGTTTAACTCACATAGAAGATATCAGTGCAGAATTTTGAAGAAAAAATATACTTAAGTTAGTCTTCATGCCGTTTGCAGCAGCTCAAGCTTATTTTCATATAATTCATACTACAAAACTATATTTTAGATGATGGACTGCAATATTCCATCCATTGTAAATTAATCAGTGGAGAGATTTATTTTGCTTTGTCAAATTTACTCACTCATTATAACAGCATGGTGTCAATCTGTTTCACCCAATTCAAATAATGAAAATATGCCGTCTTCGAGATTTTGATGTGAACACAAGACGTAATAGTCGTAATGTAACAAAAGTGAAGTGGGAACGAGCACAATGCATCCTGCATTGATTACAACGTACTCGGTACAATAATGTCGGATCAAAATCAATTTAGCGTCAGGTGTCAGACATGTGTGTCTGAAAGCATATTTACGAAGTTTGTCTCAGTCGTCAATTGGTGTATGAGGTCGTGAGTTTGATTCCACGATTCTCCAATACCTTTACCAGGTATTCAAAAGATGTATCTCACTGACTTTCGTTTCAGTAATATTTGAAACAACAGCCGAATTCTGTGTATAGCCGAACTTGCATCCTCCATCTTATACAAGTCCCAGCAGCAATACATTCTGTCGGATGAAATATTACAGACACATCTCTCTGAAAAACACAGCCCTCTCCAATGTTATGCATTACCTTAATATATATTCGATATTTCTACAGACAGTCGACATTAACAAAACCGTAGCACCAGTGGTATCGCATTTTACACTGTTGGAATTAAACCACAAATTTGCCAAGAAAGCTTTAAAACCGATTTTTTACTCACAACACAAATTTTCTCCTGACTTCTACTAAATAGTTATTCTGACTGTAAAAACTTTGTCATAGCTTCAGGGGACGTTGTGATTGAACATGTGATATGCTTTTTCAGCCTCTGATTCCACCAGGTTATCGTATTTGTGGCACAATTCAGACCTGAGAGATCTGGCAGGTTATGGGATATGGTGACAGGTTAAAATGTGTGTTGCCAGATGTGACATGGAGCTGGTGAAGTGAGACATTTATACCATTTATTTGTATGGATTGAAAATATGGAATATGTCCTTGTCTCTTTGTGGACATTATGTTCAAAACAATCATAAATACATTATCTCCAAGTAAATGCGACTATAGTATATACATCTTATGTATAATTAAATATATTTCGTTTATCAGATTTGTGACAAAATGTTCTTGAAAATAGAATAAACAATTGATTGGTATAAATTATATTGAATATATCACTACAGTATTGCAAAGAATGAATATAGTTAATGAAGGCTTTATCCCCTCATTAGTCATAAGCTTTTTTTCGTATCCCATGAACGAGACTGGCGATATATATTTTAGACGATGGAGATAACATCCATTGTCAATCAGTTTGACAGGGATAGATAGATGGAATGATGATACCTATGGGACGGGAATCATATGGAATGTTTGCTAGTGGATGTTAAGATACTACGCTATGCTGCTAACTTTGCAAATTGAACTACATAAATTACATGTTAAAAACATGCAAATAAACTATTGATCGTTGCAAATGAATGTTAGTGGCGTAGTACTGTAGCTGGCTACAAGTACAGCTGCCACTGTATGCTGTCCGGGGAGTTAAGACAGAACTTGATATGTGCCACTGTGTATCCGGTGCGTACATTATTTGAAGTCAGAAGTTCCAAAATATCATAGACTATGGAACTTACAATTGTGTGTAAAATGGTAAAGTAAAGTCACTTCGTTGGTGCCATGATTTATGCAATACATTTATGAACTTTGACAAATTGAACTGAATAGAATGCGCCTAAAACAGAATAAACTATTGATCGTTGCAAATTACATAAAATGTAACATTGCATTATTTTGAAGTCAAAATTTACATACTTTTTAAAAAGTTAAGTTATACGGAATTGCCATTGGCTGTTCATACAATTTATAATTTTAAGTGATGGCATTGCACTGAGCAGCGACCATCACAATCATTACATGTGAATGGGGCCGGGGGAAGATATATTATAGTATGATGAGGAAGTGAATTAATGACAAATATCGACAGAATGATTATATGATAAATCCAGCGTTTGAAATTTACTCTTTCAAAATTTTTGGTCCAGACACCTGAAGACCTGAAATTTTTGAAGAATGTTTGTCATACGGAGGTGCTATCAGATGTGAATCATGGATGTGGGGCAGTCCCCGTTTTCTTCCTGGCTTCAAGAGGGTGACATATGCGGGGCACAGTCACATCATGCAGCACCTCCGTGTGACGTAGTTATTGAGGATGGTCTTCAGATGACTAGACTAGACTAGATTTCGAAATTGTAAGGATATACGCTGGATTTAGAAAATAATTCTCTGCATATTATCAGAAGAAATCTGTTGAAATTATATGATACATAAATGAGAAATGTTTGGATTTTGTGCTAGGTATGAGACAAATCATATTTCACTGGATGCAATCGTTTTCAAAAATGGTAGAGTTTTGGAGCTAAATTTCCAATTGTGGAAATGGCTTTACAAGACATGAAGACATCAAAGAGGCAATCTGAAATTTTGTCTTTTTTTGGCCATAAACCGGATTTAAATCAAAGTGTTTGGTAGTAAGATTGTGAGCATTACCCATTCAACATCGCTACATTTTATTGGAGGTCAGCTTGCTACCATATTGAATGTCCTATATTGGAAAAAAGTGTTGGGCTGTTTGTGGACATTATGTTTAAAACACACATAAACTAATTGTTTTCAAGAGAACGCTATTTCAGTACATTCATCTAATTTACAATTGCTTACATTTCTATTACACATTTCGTGACAAATTTTGTAATTGAACAAGAGTATAAACTATTGTTATTTGCACATTACATAGCATATGTCCCTGCAGTAATTCCAAGAAGAATTTATACACTTAAACTATTATTGAAGTCATTGTATTATAGTTTAAAAGCAAGTTATCGTTATGACTTACAGATTTTTGAAGATGGGCTGCATTACTGCAACCATTACAAATACATGGACTGACACAGAAGACCGATTGGAGACTTAGGAGATGAATATCGTGTGTGCCAGTGTGTTTCCAGTCACCGATACGATACCATACTCAGACTGTTATTTGTGGCTTACATGTCTAAAAACTACAGACAAAACATGGGGCAAGAACTGTCCATCTGCCCTTATGCTGATAAAGCCATGCAGATTAACTTACATATAGATACTTCTGGTGACAAGGTTGTGAGCATTGCACCTTCAATATTGTTAAATTTTATTGAATGTCAGCTTGTTACCATGTATTGAATACCGGACGCACACACTTGAAAGTGTGTTCAGCTGTTTGTGGACATTATGCTCAAAAAATGCATACAAAAATTATGTTCAAGAAAATGTGATTTGTGCTCTAACCACCTCTTTAACAATTAACTGCATTTCCATTTTAATTTTCATGACAAATTGTACTTGAAAAACAGTACAAACTATTGTTTGCTGTCAATTACATAGGCTATATCATTGCAGTAATTTTCTGAAATTATATACTTATACTAGTCTTCAAACTATCGTCACCTCACAAATTCTCGTAGGATGTATGTATCATCTTATACACATTTTGGAGGATGGTCTGCAATTCCGCAACCATTACACATAAATGGAATGAGAAAGAAGGAGGCTGCGAGACCTAGGGGATGACTATAGTGTGTGCTAGTGCGTGAAGAGATTACTCATACCTCAAACTCAATACCTCAAACTGTTCTACATGTACGTCTCTAACATGCCTAAAAATGTACAGACAAAACAAGAGGAAAGAACTGTCTTACTTTTGGACAAAAGATTGTGAGCATTACCCTTTTAACATCGCTACATTTTATTGAAGTTTGGCGTCTTACCATTCATTGAATACAGGATGCATTGCGATGCATGCACAGGAAAATTGTGTTTGACTGTTTGTGAACATTATGTTTAAACCATTTATAAATTAATCATGTTCGAGAACATGCAAATTAAACTGCATTCATCTTATATACAATTGCGTACATATCTATTCTAAATTTTATGGCAAATTGTACTTGAGACACGGCATAACCTATAGTTTTTTTGTTATTTATATAGAATACATCAACAGCTACTTAAAAGAAGAACTATAGATAAGGTAGTCTTCAAGCTAATATAATTATCCTGAGAATTATATCAAAGATTTCTAATTAATATCCATATTTTGGCAATGGGATGCATCACTGCAACCATTACAAATAAATGACATGAACGTTTTCATATTATGGAAGACCATTTTAGTTGATGGACTGCATAACTGCATCCATTGTAAATTAATAAACATAAGATGATAGAAGGTTGATAAACCACCTGTTAAGACTACATAAGGGTAATGGTCTGTTTTAGTGTGGTCAGAAAACATTAGCTTGCATAACTGGTGTTTAAACTTGCTTGAGTGAGCTTTAGCGAACGAGAGCAGGCTAAGACACCACAAGTTACTGGAGTTAAGAATGAAACTGAGCATACCAATGTTGTAAATTACGTAGTAAAACGTGCCAATTGATCACAGACTAGAACCTACATTTGCATGTAAAATGGTAAAGGCAAATCTTTGTTCTCTGCGATATCGTTCTCTACGATAATTTCATTCAATTTATTTTGTAAACTTAAACAAACAGACTGAATCAGTCTCAAAACAACATAAACCTATTACAAACAGCAGGGGGCGCAAATCGGATTTAAATCACAGGGTTTGGTAGTAAGTTGAAAAGATTGTCACCATTAGCCTTTTGACATTGGTACAATTTATTGAAGGTCAGCTTAGTGTCATCTATTGAATATAGGACACAGACACTGGAAAATGTGGTCAACAGTTTGTGGACATTATGATTAATTATGTTCAAGAACATGTGAGTTGATTTGCATTCATCTTGTTTACAATTATCTCCATTTCTATTAAAATTACATGACAATTGTACCTGAAAAACAGTATAACCTATTGTTTGTTGTTATTTATATAGAATATATATAATGTACTAATTTAAAGAAGAATTATACTTTAACTTGTCAAGTTAACATATTTATCCTGAGCGGTACAACAAACATTTTTAATTAATATTCATATTTTGGGTGATGGGCTGCATTACTGCAACCATTGCAAATAAATGGCATGAATAAGAAGGAAGATAAGAGACCTAGGGGGAAATTTGTGCTAGTGAGTGTAGAGACCTCAACCAGTTCTATGTCTCTTACATGTTTAATGGGTTCAGATAAAACAAGAGCCCAAAACTGTCTTATTTCTAACGAAACAATCGTGATATGAGCATTATCCTTTATAAATTGCATTAATCTATTGATGGTCGGCTTTCTACCATTTGAATACAGGATGCATGCACAGGGAAAAATGTGTTTGACTGTTTGTGGACATGTACTAATTCCTTTCATGAACTTGGCAGCTAGGCTGTATTAAAATTATTTACAGGTAACTATATTCTTTTAAGAAAATATCAACAAAGTCTACTTGAAAAATATGATCAATTATTGCTTGTTGTAAATTATATTGAAAAGCAAGTTGTTTTATTTTGGACATTACAGATGGTCTCATAATTGTTTTTTTTTGTCAGATTGAGTATTTTTGCAGAGACTTATTTTGAATCACAGAAAAACGGAATTTCGAAATTTCACAATATTTTATTAAATAGTTCCTTATTAAATAGTCCCTACGTTTCAACGCAATAGTGTCCTCTTCATGGAAAATATAATACAATTCAAAATCAAAATTAGAAACCAAAAACAACAGATAAACATTAATAAGCATATATAAGGTACAGTCTCAGTGATAATAGGTGGTATGATACGTTATTCAAATAGGTAAGTATTACACATTTTGTTCTATATTTCTAATAATAGTTAGTTATATGCATTAATTATACTTTAGACACAGTATAACATGGTTTTGCAAAGTATTGACTAGACAGTAGGTGTGAATTGTATTAATGGTGATTTTCATAATGTATTCATAATTTTGACATTTAGGGATATTAAATCAGTGATGTACATATTGGTTTAGCCATACAAGGGTTAGAAACGGTGTATGTTACAAAGTAAGGGGGGGCAGGAATTGATCAAATTATTAAGTAAACTATTAAGTAAGTTGACAAGATTGAAAACTTTAGACTTTCGACATTGGCACCATTTATAGAAGGTCGGCTAGGTGTCATTTTAGTATTGAATATAGGACACAGACACTGGAAAATGTATTCAACTGCTTGTGGACATTATGTCTAAAACATGCATAGAATAATTATGATCAAGAACATGTGAATTAAGCTATTTCATTTTATTTACACTTGCCTTATTTCTATCATAAATGCCATGGCAAATTCTACTTGAAAAACAGTTTAACATATTGTTTGCTGGTAATCATATCGAACATATCATTACACTGATTTATGGAAGTATACTTAAGGAAGTCTTCAAGGTAATGTAACTTATTCACATTGTTACATATCCATATTATAATCCATATTTTGGGTGATGGGCTGCATTACTGCAACCATTGCAAATAAATGTCATGAGAAAAAAGGAAGATGAGAGGCCTAGGGGATGAATATAATGTGTGCTAGTGAGTGTAGTGGTCACTCATACCTCAAACTCGAGACCACAAACCTTTCTACGTCTCTAACATGTTAAACAGACTCAGACAAAACAAGAGGCAAGAACTGTTTTTAATAGTTGTGGAGAAACGATTTTCAGCGTTACCCTTAATTTCTGCATTGCTTTAGTTTATTGAAGTTCGGTTTGTAACCATTTGTTGAATACAGGACACACACGCTAGATAGTGTTCAACTATCCGTGGGCATTATGTTTAAAACAATCATATACTAGCTATTTTCCAGAAACTGCAAACTAGGCCGTTCTCATCTCATTTAAAGGTAGCTAAATTCCTTTTAATGAATTTGTGACAAATTGTACTCGAAACAATATAAAGAACTGTAGACTGTTGTAAATTATATGGTAGATATTGCTGCAGTATTTTAAATAGAAATAAACCGAAGTCAGTCTTTATATCCCGTCTCCAACAGCGTAACCTTTTTCTATGACAATGACATTTTAGATGGTGGACTGCATCACTGCATCCATTAATACTTCAGAGGGAGATGTTTCACGGAATTACACCCAGGGGGCGGGTTTCATTGGGAATAGCTTCTAGTGGGCGTTGAGACAACTTATATTTCTCTTAAAGCAGACTATAATGAGACTGCTACAGTACTACCGTACTAACCATTCACCGCATTTGAACCATTTTGACATGTAAGAGACGCAGAACCGCCTTCATGAAGTGACCTAAAGTTGTCTCAACAACCACTAGCACAAATTCTACATAAGACCAGTTACCTAGGCTTTTTTGTCATTCTTCTATCCCCTGCAGTTAATGTTATACGATGAATGCAGCAGTGCAGTCTGTCATCTAAAAGGTAGTTTAACAATATGATAAAAGTTACAGCAATGATAACTTATTGATAAGGGATGAAACTCATTTAATTTCATTTATTCTCAAAATACTGCACTTGTATCTTTGTTATAATTTATAACAATCAATAGCTTATTCACCTTTTCAAGTGAAATTAATCACATTAAAATAGAAAAGAAATTGAGTTACCTGCCAATCAAATGAATACAGCGTCGTTGGATGTTCGTGAAAATAATTAGTATGTGTGTGTTAAAACATAATGTGCACGCCCAGTTTCAGATTGCCGCTTTGATGTCTTCATTTGTGCAAATCCATCTCAAAATTTGCAAAAAATTCAAAAATGAAGACACCAAAGCAGCACTCTGAAATTGTGCCCCTTTGTTAATGGCCACTAAACAAAAAAAAATCCAAATTTGCCAAGCTGTACCATAAAAAGCCAACTTTCTGGACATCCTAGAGTACTCGAACTATTTACAGACAACAGGGACAGCAAGTTGAATTTAAACCATAGGGTTTGGTAGTAAGTTGACCAGATTGCGAGTTTTCAACATCGCTACATTTGATTTAAAATCGGCTTGCTACCATAATAAATATACATCTAGTCATATTGGAAAAATGTGTTGGACTGTTTGTGGACATTGTGTTTAAAACACTCACAAACTAATTGTTTTCAAGAAGACATTACTTCAGTATATTCATCTAATTTACAATTACTTTCATTTCTATTAGAAATTTCGTGACAAGCTGTAATTGAACAAGAGTATAAACTAAGGTTTTTTGCACATTATGTAGAATATATCACTGCAGTAATTCAAAGAAGAATTTAAATACTTAAACTAATCTTCAATCTGTCTTGTTACAGGAATAACTATAACAATTTAATGTTATATTCATTTTGGGTGATGGGATGCGTTAATGCAACCATCACTAATGCAAGGGATGGCAAAGAAAACCGTTGAGAGACCTAGGGGATGGATATCATGCATGCCCCTGTGTTTAGAAGTTACCCATACTATACAATACTCAGCCTGTTATATTTTCATTATTACTTACATATTTCAGAGACAGGCTTGTAAAGTTATTTGCAAGGCCGGGAAATCGAACTTGCGGTCTCCTGCTAACACCAAACCAGTCATTATGTGTGAGACAGGCGCTCTAGTCCACTTAGATGACCTTCGCACACCTTTCAAACGTATCGATTCCGCAATGCCTCTTCAGGCCACTTGACACCAATGATACTATTTGTAGCCTTGTATGCAGCCACCTCTTTTACAGGCTAAC
Organism: Streblospio benedicti; assembly: GCA_019095985.1. Taxonomy (NCBI): domain Eukaryota; kingdom Metazoa; phylum Annelida; class Polychaeta; order Spionida; family Spionidae; genus Streblospio; species Streblospio benedicti. Next base: position 36,119,221 of record CM032659.1, on the reverse strand, counting down.
ATGACTAAAAGGTACAGACAGAACAACAGATAAGAACTGTCTTACTTCTGGAGAAAAGGTTTTGAGCATTGCACTTTCAACATTGTTGCGTTTTGTTGAAGGTCAGCTTCTTACCATGCATCGAATACAGTACACGCACACTGGAAAATGTGGTCTACCGTTTGTGGACATTAACTTAATGTTTTAATGTGTTTAATGTGTTTAAAACTTAATGTGTTTAAACCATTCATATATTAATTGTGTTCAAGAAAATATGAATTATGCTGTTATAATCTTGTTTCAGAATTAACTGCATTTTTTTTAAGTTTCATGACAAATTGTATCTGAAAAACAGTATAAACTGAATGAATGATGATCGCTTGTTACATTGACGATTTATGCTAATAGGTGTTAAGACTTCACTGTACGCAAACTGTTTTGCTTCTCCTTAAGATCCATGTATGGAAAAAAAATTTTTTTAAATGTTACATTGAAGATATCACTCCAGTATTTTGAGAAGAAATAAAGTTATGTAAGTATCTTTTTCCGTTCTTCATGAATGTCACTTTCCTTATATTTATAAATAAAAATTTTAGATGATGGACTGCATGCTTGCATCAATTGTAAATTAGTGAACAGAAGATGCTAGAAGAATGTCAAATCCCCAAGGGGAAGGGATTTAGTTGGAATTTTTGCTAATAGGTGTTAAGACTTCACTACGCAAACTGTTTTGCTTCTCTTTAAGATCCAGATCTGGGGATGCAAGCCAATGTGAATGAATAGTAGGGTAGTACTGTAGCTCTCTAGAACTACAGGCGGATCACACATACTCTCCCTCGGGAGTTAAGGAAGAAACTGAGCATACCACTGTGTGTAAGTTGTAAATTAGGTAGTGAAAAGTGCCAATGGATCGCAGACGAGAGATTACATTTGCGTATAAAATGGTAATAAAAACATAAAGGCAAATCTTTATTTGCTACCATAGTTTTATGCAATAGATTTGTGAACCTTAGCAAACTGACTGAATCAGTCTCAGAACAGAAAAAAAATATTTGCAAACAACAGGGAGCGCAAAGCAGATTTGATTCATAGGGATTGGTAGTAAGTTGACAAGATCCTAAACGATAGCCTTTCATCATTTGTACAATTTCTTGAAGGTCAGCTTGGTGTCATTTATTGAATATGGGACACACTGGAAAATGTGGTCAACTGTTTGTGTACATTATGTTTAAAACATGCATAGATTAATTGTGTTCAAGAACATGTGAATTATGCCGTGTTCGTCTTATTTACAATTACCTACATTTCTATTTAAAGAGTCATGACAAATTGTATTTGAAAAACAGCATAAAATATTGCTTGTTGTTAATTATATACAATATATCACTGTACTAATTTAAAGAAGTATACTTAAGGTAGTCTTCAAACTAATGTAACTATTCACAGTATTACACCAAGACTTCTATCTAATATCTATATTTTGGGTGATGGTCTGCAATACTGCAACCATTGCAAATAACTGGAATGAGAAATAAGGAAGATGAGAGGCCTAGGAGAGAAATATAATTTGAGCTAATAATGAACGTAGTGGTTACTCATGCCTCAAACTCGCTACCTCAAACAGTGCTACGTCTCTAACAAGTCTGAAAGGTATAGAAAAACAACAGGCAAGAGCTGTATTACTTCCAGTGACATGATTGTGAGCATTAACCTTTCTAAATTGCTGTAAATTGTAGAAGTTCGGTTTGTTACTATATATTGAATACAGAACGCATGCGCTGGATTGTGCTCATGTATTTGTGGGCATTATGATCAAAACACTCACATACTAATTTTTTCCACAAAATGTAAACTATGCTGTATTCATCTTATTTGAGGGTAGCTATATTATTTTAGAATAGATTCTAACAAATTGTACTTGAAACATATAACAATGTGTTGATTGTCGTAAATTATATTGAAGATATCACTGCAGTATTTTGAGTTGAAATAAACTGAAGTGAATATTTTATCCCATCATCATCACAATATTCTCTTGTCTCATGACAATAAAATTTTAGATGGTGGACTGCATTACTGCATCCATTGTAATTTGATAATCAGAGGGAGACAAAGAATGATAACACACCTAGGGGACGGAATTTAGTTGGAATATTCGCATAGCGGCGGCTTAGAGAACTTTTACAGTAGAACCTCTTATAATGGACCACGTTTATTTGGACCCTGAAAAGACTAACAATTTGCTATTATAGAGGTTGTCTAAATAGAGTTTTTATTGAGGGGTCCTGAAATGGAGATTGGTTATACTGTTCTTCACTGTACGCAGACGTTTCTGCATCTATTGTCACAAACGTACAGATCTCTCCAAGCAAGTAAATGTGAGCGGTTAGTGGTGTAGTACTGTAGCTGGCTACAACTACTGCTCCCACTGCATACTACCCAGGGAGTTGAGGAGGCAGAAATCGAGCATGTCAACTGTGCAGATGTTGTAAATTATGTTATGTAAAAAGTGCCAATGAATCACAGACAATAGAACTCACATTGGGGTGTAAAAAATTTAACCCTAATCAGTACATTAGGGGTCCGTTTGGACCCCAGGGGTATACTTTTTGCGATATATCTTTATCCGCTTGGTATTTATTCTTTTCCTTTTAGGTAGTTGTCACCCTATATCTTGTCTCTATCAGTACCGAAGATTATGTGATTTAGTTAAATATTAGGACGTACATGAAAAATAGAATATTTGCTTGGGGTCCGCATGGACCCCACACCCGTTGAAAACAGAAAATGCAGGGTGCACTGGAAATTTTTTTGATTGAAGGCCTTTAATGAAGTTGTCAGCTCATATCTTCCCATTATCAAGAATGAAAATTATTTTCTTTGGTTATACATAATGACCAATACAAAAGCAATTTTATTGGGGTCCGCATGGACCCCAGACACGATGGGTACAGAGAACACAGAGTTGTTCGATAATTTGACCTATTATAATATGTATATAATAAAAAACATAACTGTTTATTTGTTATTTTTATCTGGCACAGTCATAATTAACATATGGATGTATTTGTATCACAGAAAGATCATGAATTTAAAAGAAAATCACATCAAATGATTGGGGTCCACATGTACCCCTATTGTACTGATTAAGGTGTTTTGGTTAATGTACTGATGAGGGTTAAGGCAAATCTTTATTTGCTACGATAATTTTATGCAATACATTTTCGAACTTTAACAAACTGTCTTAATCAGTCTTAAAGCAGAATGAACGATTGATTGTTGTAAAGTGCATAAAGGGTTACACTTCCTATGTCTTCCCCCTCTCACATGTTATTTAGTGGTCTAACTAGGGGGGGGGGGGTTGTCTCTTTGGGGAGGTTTGGAGTGGTCACCTTTTTTACAATTAACTGCATTTCTATTTTAAGTTTCATGTCAAATCGTATCAGGATAAACAGTATAAACTATTGTTTGTTGTCAATTACATAGAATATATCATTGCAGTATTTTTAAGAAGTTATACACTTAAAAAAGTCCTTAAGCTATCGTCACTACACAAATTCTCACAGGATGTATGTATCATCGTATACACATTTTGGGAGATGGTCTGCAATTCTGCAACCATTACACATAAATGGAATGAGAAAGAAGAAGGATGAGAGACCTAGGGGATGAATATAATGTGTTCTAGTCAGTGTGGTGATTGCTCATACCTAAAACTCGCTCCTTCAAACTGTTCTCCGTCTCTAACATGTCTAAAAGTTACAGACAAAGCAAGAGGCAAACGATGGCTTTCTTCTAGACAAAAGACCGTGAGCATTACCTTTTTAACATCACTACATTTTATTGAACTTTGGCTTATTACCATTTATTGAATACAGGATGAATGTGCAGGAAAAGTGCGTTTGATTGTTTGTGGACATTATGTTTAAATCATTTATAAATTGATTATGTTCAAGAACATGTGAATTAAACTGTTGTAATCTTATATACAATTAGGTACATTTATATTATAGATTTCATGGCAAATTGTACTTGAAAAATGGTATAAGCTATTGTTTTTGTTATTTATATAGAATATACATCATGCACTTATTTAAAGAAGAAGGGTACTTAAGATAGATCTTCAAGCTAATGTAATTATCCTGAGAGTTACAACAAAGGTTTTTAATTAATATCCAAATTTTGGCAATGGGATGCGTTACTGCAACCATTACAAATAAATGACATGGAAAAGAAGCATGAGACACATAGGGGAATAAAATGTCTGCTAGTGAGTGTAGAGATCACTCATACCTCAAACTGGAGACCCCAGACTGTTCTTTGTCTCTTATATGTATAAAACGTACAGACAAAACAAGAGACAAGAACTGTCTTACTTTTGAAGAAGTGATTGTTCGTCATGTTACCATTTATTTATTTTTATGGCCACATTTTATTGAAGTTTGGCTTGTTACCATTTATTGAATACAGGATGCATGCACTAGAAAAATGTGTTTGACTGTTCGAGGACATTATGTTTAAAACACACATGTACTTATTAGTTTCAATAACTGACCAACTAGGATGTCTTCATATTATTAACAGGTTACTATATATATTTTTTTAAATGTATCAAATTGAACACTAGAAACACATGAAACATTATAGATTTTTGTGTATTACATTGAAGATATCACTGCAGTATTTTGAGAAGGAATATAGTTAATTGAGAGTTTCTTTTTCTCTTCTTCATGAATCTAACTTTTTTCATATTATGAAAAAACATTTTAGATGATGGACTGCATAATTGCATCCATTGTAAATTAATAAACATAAGATGATAGAAGAATGATAAAACACCTGAATGGTCAGACCATTGCCTTTTTATCTCCCCACATTTGAATTATTTCATCACAAACGCTTGATTTTGTCAACATAAAAATACTTTTCAAACGAAATGGTCCCACCCACCAGCATGCCAGTATGATCATGTCAAAAAACAACGATAGGCATATATACTTTGCCCTGTGTAATGACTTTTTACTTTGCGTGGAAAGACTAAATTACACTGTACTGTTTGTTGCTAGCTACAGGTAGTAAAGTGATTACTGCAGATATGACCAAATGATTAATGCGTTCTTTTACCATGTGTAACCATTTTTTATCCATAGAAACGTGCAAAAAATGTCTAAAAGGTAAGATTTTACTATGAATTATTGATTTATATTCACAAAGTGGGGAGAAAAACTGATCTCTCCTACGGCTCTTAACCAATCAGAATCGGGAATGAACTGCAACGTATGCAGACTATTTTGCCTCTCTTACATATGATAAACGTACAAATCTGGAGATGCAAGCAAATATGAATGGATAGTCAGGTAGTACTGTAGCTCACTAGAACTCAAGTAGATCACACTATACCTTCCCCGGGGCGTTACGAACGAAACTGAGCATAACACTTTGTATATGGGAAATTACGTAGTGAAAAGTGCAAATGGATCACAGACTAGAACCTTCCATCGTCATATCTCACGGCTATATACGCCTGCGTATATATACATCGTCATATCTCACGGCTATATACGCCTGCGTATATATGAACAGGGACTTGTAAGGTAGTGTGAATTAAAAACCCGTGAAAACCGACGATGAGAACCTTCATTTGCATGTAAAACGGTAAAGGCAAATCTTTGTTCTCTTTGATAATTTTATGCAGTGTATTTGTGAACTTTAGCAAACTGACTGAATCAGTCTCAGAACAGAATAAACTATCTACATACAACATGGAGTGCAAATCGGATTTAAAGCAGAGGGTTTGGTATTAAGCTGACAAGATTGTGAACGTTAGACTTTCGACATTGGCACAATTTATTTCAGGTAGGCTTGGTGTCATCTATTGAATATAGGACGTGCACACTGGGAAATATGTTTAACTGTTTGTGGACATTATGTTTAAAACATTTATAGATTAATCATGGTCAATAAAATGTGAATTAAGTTGTATTCATCGTATTTACTATTACCTACACTTCTATTATAAATTTCATGACAAATTGTACATGAAAAACAGGATAACATATTGTTTGTTGCTAATTCTATAAAATATATCACTGCACTAATTCATAGAAGTATATTTAACGTAGTCTTCATTTAACTATCCACATTATTACAACAAGTATAAATGTGTATTTTATATTATAACCCATATTTTGGGTGATGGGCTGCATTACTGCAACCATTGCAAATAACTGGCATGAATAAGAAGGATGAGAGACCTAGGAGATGAATATAATGTGTGCTAGTGAGTGTAGTGGTCACTCATACCTCAAACTCGAGACCACAAACTTTTCTACGTATCAAACATGTTAAAAAGACTCAGACAAAACCAGAGGCAAGAACTGTCTGAATTCTGACATTATTGTGAGGTTTAGCCTTTATAAAATGTGCTTTAATCTATTGAAGGTCCGCTTGCTACCATTTATTGAATACAGGACACACGCTGGATTGGGTTCACCTATCTGTGGGCATTATGTTTAAAACAATCATATAGTAATTAGTTTGAAGAAAATGTAAACTAGACTGTATTCATCTTAGGTGAATGTAACTATATTATTTTAAAAGAAATTCTAACAAATTGCACTTGAAAAAATATGAAAGATTGTTGACCGTCGTAAATTGTATTGAAGATATCACTGCAGTATTTTGAGTAGAAATAAACTGAAGTGAGTATTTTATCCCATCATCATCTCAATAATTTTCTGTCTCATAACAATGAAATTTTAGATGATGGACCGCATTACTGCATCCATTGTAATTTAATAATCAGAGTAAGACAAAGAATGATAACACACCTAGGGGACGGAATTTAGTTGGAATATTGGCTAGCGGCGACTTAGAGAACTTTTACAGTAGCACCTCCCTATTTGGACCACCACTGAGGTAAGTGTCGATAGAGAGGTGGTCTCTATATACAGATATTCATTAGGTAGCTTCATGAAGGTTTAAGGCCCTGAAAAGTGGGCTTATTATAGCGGTGCCTCAATAGGGAGGTGGTCCTAATTGAAAGTTCTTCTGTTCTTCACCTTACGCAGACGTTTCTGCATCTATTACATGCCACAAACGTACAGATCTGTCGAAGCAAGTGAATGCGAGTAGTTTGTGGTGTAATACTCTAGCTGGCTACAACTACAGCGCCCACTGTATGCTCCCCTGGGAGTTGAGGCAGAAATCGAGTCTATCAACTGTGCATATTTGTAAATTATTTTATGTAAAACGTGCCGATGAATCACAGACAATATAACTTACATTGGGGGGTAAAACGTGAAGGCAAATCTTTATTTGCTTCAATAATTTTATGCAATACATTTTCGAACTGTAACAAACTGACTGAATCAATCTTAAAACGGAATAAACGATTGGTTGGTGTAGATTACAAATTGTAAATTTAAATTGTAAATCTTGTTTTTATATTGTGGAGGTGGTGTCTTTTTAGAGGTGGTCTTATTTGTATGTTATACTGTATGTAGGTTGTGTTTGAACATAATATTAAACCAATTCATATACATCTTAAAGATACATTTCCTTTTTTCAGGTAAGGATTTCCAACCTTCTCGTCAACGTTGGTAAAGTACAGCTTACATGTTGATAGATTTATAGCTTCAACAAACCAGTGATTCGTACAGTAAATAATTAATTCAGCACGTGTGGTGGTCTTTTGAAAAGAATGTTTGGGCTTTTGAATAATAGTTGTATTATAGAGAGTTTACAGATAAATTAGAGACTTTTACAAGATAGACAAGCGTCTGGTGATGGGTGTTGAGCAATTTCATCTCAAACAGGTAGTTAACTGTTCCATTGTAATTACATGTTAATACGGAAGTGGTCAATCGAGTGAATGTTAAAAGGAGTTATAAACATGTCTGCTCTAAAATTGCAATGTAACTTCTGTATGCTTCCCAAGGAATTGAGACCGATATGTTGTAACAAGGATTTCAACATCGCCACATTTTATTCAAGGTGTGCTTGGCGTCATTTAGAACACACACACTGGACATTGTGGTCAACTGTTTGTGGACGTTATGCTCAAATCATGCATAGATTGATTATGTTCAAGATAATGTGAATTATGCTGTAATCAGCTTTTTACAATTAACTGCATTTCTATTTCAATTTTCATGACAAATTGTACTTGAACAAGAGTATAAACTACTGTGTGTTGTCATTTATATAGAATATATCATTGCAGTAATTTTAAGAAGTTATACACTTATACTAGTCTTCAAGCTATCGTCACTACACAAATTCTCGTAGGATGTATGTATCATCTTATACACATTTTGGAGGGTGGTCTGCAATTCTGCAACCATTACACATACATGGAATGAGAAAGAAGAATGCGAGACCTAGGGGATGACTATAGTGTGCACTAGTGAGGGAAGAGATTACTCATACCTCAAACTCGAGACCTCCAACTGTTCTAAGGTTCTAGCACGCCTAAAAAGATACAGACAAAACAAGTGGAAAGGACTGTCTTACTTCTGGCGAAATGATTGTGAGCATATTACCATTATTGAAATGAAAGTCAGTGATGTATACCTGTAATGGTATTTGGAAGGCCGTGGACTCGAAATCATGATCTGCCGTTCATACTAGACCAGTCTCTATGTATGGAGGCGGCTGTGCTACCAGTTGCACCAATCTTTCATACGCCTATCAAATGCGTTCACAAGCTACATGTATCTCTATTGCGCAACAGCCACTGATACTATTTATAGTAAAGTAGCCTCGGCAGCCTTGATACACAATACACCCACTGACCTCGTGTCGGGTACATTGTAACCTATACAGGATGCATTGTACATGTATGTCTCTGGCCAACTTTCTTTACATTTTCACATCACTACATTTTATTGAAGTTCGTCATGCTACCATTTATTGAATACAGGTGGCTTGCACAGAAGCAAATACGTTGACTGTTTGTAGACATTATGTTTAAAACACTCACGTAAGAATTATTTTGAAGAACTGGTCAACCAGGTTGTATTTATATTAGTAACAGGTAACTATATTCTTGTTAAATTTTTGTTAACAAATTTAACACTTGAAACATATGAAAAATCATAGATTTTTGTATGTTAATTTGAAGCTATCACTCCGGTATTTTGACAGGAAATAAAGTTAAATGAGTATTTTTATTTCCCTTCTTCATCACAGTCACTTTTCAAATATTTATAAAACAACATTTTTGATGATGGAGTGCATGATTGCATCCATTGTTAATTGATAAACAGAGGATGGTAGAAGAATGATTAAACACCAAGCGAGGGGAAGAGATTTATTTGGAATTCAAGACTTCACTGTACTCAAACTGTTTTGTCGCTCTTTAAGATACAGATCTGGGGTAAGGAAGAAACTGAGCATACCACTGTGTGTAAGTTGTAAATTAGGTAGTGAAAAGTTCCAATGGATCGCAGACTAGAGATTACATTTGCGTGTAAAATGGTAATAAAAACATAAAGGCAAATCTTTATTTGCTACCATAGTTTTATGCAATAGATTTGTGAACCTTAGCAAACTGACTGAATCAGTCTCAGAACAGAAAAAAAAACATATTTGCAAACAACAGGGAGTGCAAAGCAGATTTGATTCATAGGGATTGGTAAAAAGTTGACAAGATCCTGAACGTTAGCCTTTCAACATTTGTACAATTTCTTGAAGGTCAGCTTGGTGTCATTTATTGAATATGGGACACACTAGAAAATGTGGTCAACTGTTTGTGTACATTATGTTTAAAACATGCATAGATTAATTGCGTTCAAGAACATGTGAATTATGCTGTGTTCGTCTTAATTACAATTATCTACATTTCTATTTAAAGATTCATGACAAATTGTACTTGAAAAACAGTATAACATATTGCTTGTTGTCAATTATATATAATATATCACTGTACTAATTTAAAGAAGTATACTTAAGGTAGTCTTTAAACTAATGTAACTATCCACAGTATTGCAACAAGACTTCTATCTAAAAATCCATATTTTGGGTGATGGGCTGCATTACTGCAACCATTGCAAATGTATGGCATGAGAAATAAGGAAGATGAGAGGCCTAGGGGATAAGCACAATTTGAGCTAATGAACGTAGTGGTTACTCACACCTCAAACTCGAGATCTCAAACAGTTCTACGTATCTAACAAGTCTAAAAGGTATAGAAAAAAAATAGAGGCAAGAGCTGTCTTACTTCCAGTGACAGGATTGTAGGAATTGACCACTCGATTGTAGTGTCAATGGAAAAATTGAGCATGCTGACGTCTGATTTACCCTGACTTCTTTTGGGTAAATCAGACGTCAGCATTCTCAATTTCCCATTGACACGACAATCGAGTGGTCAAGTACCATTCTATCATGACTAAAATCCACACTAAACGAGTGTCTGATTCGTTTTTATTTTAAAATGAATCATATCATAACGTTCTCATTGCAAGTCAATTTGTCAACCAGTGTGCTCAATTATACGATTGACTGCACGCGCGGAGATCACTACTACGGCACTAGTCTAAACTTTTGACCATACAACGTCAGCGGCTGTATTGAAAATGTGATGAGTTTAGACTAGTGCCACTAGTAGTGGTCTCCGAGCGTTCAATCAATCGTATAATTGAGCACGCTGGTTGACGCTAATTGAACATTCTGATTGACCAATCAGCTTGGGTTATAGGCGGTGATTTTTTGCACGGAATGATAGAATGTGAGCATTACCGTTTCTAAATTTCTGTAAGTTATAGAAGTTCGGTATGTCACCATTTATTGAACACAGAACGCATGCGCTGGATAGTGCTCATGTATTTGTGGGCATTATGATCAAAACACTCACATACTATTTCTTTCCACCAAATGTAAACTATGCTGTATTCATCTTATTTGATGGTAGCTATATTATTTTAAAAGAAAATCTAACAAATTGTACTTGAACCATAAAAAAACTGTTGATTGTCGTAAATTATATTCAATATATCACTGCAGTATTTTGAGTAGAAATAAACTGAAGTGAGTATTTTATCCCATCACCATCTCAATGTTCTTTTGTCTCATGACAATGAAATTTTAGATGGTGGACTGCATTACTGCGTCCATTGTAATTTAATAATCAGAGGGAGACAACGACTGCTAGCACACCTAGGGGACGGAATTTAGTTGGAATATTGGCTAGTGGCGGCTTACATTTTCGAACTTTAACAAACTGACTGAATCAGTCTTAAACTAGAATGAACGATTGATTGTTGTAAATTACATAAAGGGTTTCACTTCCTCATCATACTTATGTCTTCCCCCTCTCACATGTTATTTAATGGTCTAAATAGTGAGGTGGTCTCTTTGGGGAGGTTTGGAGTGGTCAAGACAGCAAATTTAGTTTATATATTGTTGAGGTGGTGTCTTTATAGAGGTGGTCTTATTTGTAGGTTCTACTGCATGTAGGTTGTGTTTGTACATAATATTCAACCAATTCATATATATATTAAAGTTACATTTCCTCTTTTTCAGGTTAGGATTTCCAACCTTCTTGCCAACGTTGGTAAAGTACAGCTTACGTGTTGATATATAGATAGCTTCAACAAACCAGTAATGTGTAGAGTAAATGATTAAGTCAATAAGTATGGTTGTCTATTGAAAAGTATGTTTTTGGCTTTTGAAAAATAGTTGTATTATAGAGAGTTTACAGATAAATTAGAGAGTTTTACAAGAGAGACAAGCGTCTGGTGGTGGTTGTTGAGCAATTTCATCTCAAACAGGTAGTTAACTGTTCCATTGTAATTACATGTTAATACGGAAGTGGTCAATCCAGTGAAAGTTAAAAGGAGTTATAAACATGTCTGCTCTAAAGTTGCAATATAACTTCTGTATGCTTCCCAAGGAGTTGAGAAAGATATGGTGTAACAAGGATGCCGATGACGTGGTGAATTTAAGGTCGCAAGAGCACAATAAAAGTGGATTGCGACTGTACATAAACCACCCTGAGTATCAGGGGCTCATTGCATTGGTTACACCATTTTAGCCTCTTTTACTTACGTACAAAACAAGGCATTCTATCATTCCGTGTAAAAAAATCACCGCTAATAACCCACGCTGATTGGTCAATCTCCGTGCTCAATTTTGCGATGGAATGCACGCTCCCAAAAAACCATGGCGATAGTCTAACCTCCTCACAATATCAATACAGCCGCTGACGTATTAAGGCCATGAAGGCGTGTTTCATGCTGCGGAGTGCAACAGTTTAGACTAACGCCTCCGCGCTCAAAACTGTAGGAATTGGACGTCTCCATGCGCTCAAAACAAACGAAATTGACTTGAATGTTGAATGTTATAATATGATTTATTTTAAAATAAAATGGATTTTAATCATGATAGAATGGTGATTGACCACTCGATTGTCGTGTCAATCGCAAAATTGAGCATGCTGACGTCTGATTTACCCCTCACTTCGTTCGGGTAAATCAGATGTCAGCATGCTCAATTTTTTGCGATTGACACCCACTAAATGAAATAATAAATGTTCTCGTGGTCAATTCCTAAACAATTGACAATAGATTGTATATTGATTATTGATTATTGCTTGTGATATTTTCAATATATATTACCTGTCATTTTGTCTTTGGCCAGACTTTCGCTCTTCTCTCTATAGCTTCGTCGGGCTTAAAAGACTGCCACGGATTTGGCGATCATAAGGCCCGATGAAGCTCTTGAGAGAAGAGCGAAAGTCTTGCCAACGACAAATTGACAGGTTTTATAATAGGTAGGTATATAATTAAAATGTTTATATAATGGAACCCAATAGCTTACATTCTATCATGTTCAATATAGTTTACAACAATCAATAGTTTATTCAATTTTCAAATGCAATTTATCACATAAAAAAACAAAAGCAATATAGCTACCTGTAAGTACGATGAATACAGCCCAGCCAGTTGGGATGTTTGTGAAAATAATTAGTGTACGTTTCCCAGTCTGTGCGTCCTAGATTTAATATGGTGGCAGCCGACCTTCCTAAAAATCGTTCAACATCTTGTCAGCAGAAGTAAGACAGTTCTTGTCTGTTGTTGTTAAACAACGAACCCGGATGTGTCTATTTATCTGCACCTCTTAGAGACTTAGCACAGTCTGTGTACAGTGATCTATGAATAAATCTCTACTCACAAGCACATAAGATATGCAGCCCCTACGTCTTTCATGCTCTCTTCTCATTCCATTTATGTGTAATGGTTGCAGTAATGCATACCATCCCCTAAAATGTGGATTTCATATTCAATTTCTTCTGATAAAGTTTGTGTAGTGACGATAGGTTAAGTATAAAAATTATTCTTCTAATTACTGCAGTGACATATTCTCTATAAGTTACAACAAACAATAGTTCATACGCTTGTTCAAGTACAATTTGTCACGAAATTTATAACAGAAATATAGGTAATTGTAAATTAGATGAATACCATGAAGTAATATTTTCTTGACAGGAATTAGTTTATGAGAGTTTTAAACATAATGTCCTCAAACAGTCCAACACATTTTTCCAATATAGATACAAAAGTATATTCAATTTGGTAGCAAGCAGATTTTTAATAGAAATAAATCCGACTCGTCAGATTTAAATCAAAGTGTTTGGTAGTATTTTGTAGTAAGTTTACCAGATTGTGAGCATTACCCTTTCAACATCGCTACATTTTTATTTGAGATCTGCTTGCTTCCAAATTGAATATACTTGTAGCTATATTGGAAAAATATGTTGAACTGTTTGTGGACATTATGTTTAAAACACACATAAACTAATTGTTTTTAAGAAATCATCACTTCATGGTATTCATCTACTTTACAACTATTTATATTTCTATTATAAATTTTGTAAAAAATTGTACTTGACCAAGAGTATAAACTATTGTTTGTTGTCAATTCTATAGAATATATCGCTGCAGTATTTCCAAGAAGAATTTAAATACTTAAGCTAGTCTTTGAGCTGTCTTGTTACCGGAATAGTAACAACAATTTAATGCTATAAAACATATTCATTTTGGAGGATGGTCTGCATTACTGCAACCATCACAAACAAATGGAATGAGGGAGAAGGAAGATGAGAGACATAGACATAGGGGATGACTATAATGTGTGCCACTGTGTTTTGGAGATACCCATACCACACCATACTCAGCCCGCTCTATGTCTCTTACATTTCTAAAGGGTACAGAGCAAGAGCCAAAAACTGTATAACTTCTGGTGACAAGATTGTGAACATCGCCCTTTTAATATTGTTATATTTTATTGAAGGTCGGCTTGTTACCATGTATTGGACACCAGACGCACACACTGGAATGTGTGGTCAACTGTTTGTGGACGTTATGTTCAAACCATGCATAGATTGATTATGTTCAAGAAAATGTGAATTATGGTGTAATAACCATTTTTTTACAATTACCTTCATTTCTATGTTAAGTTTTTAAGACAAAGTGCATTTGAAAAAACAGTCTAAACTATTGTTTGCTGTCAAGTATATAGAAAATATAATTGCAGTAATTTGAAGAATTTATACACTTATACTAGTCTTCAAGCTATCGTCACTACACAATTCCAAACAGGAAGTACTTATCATGTTTTACACATTTTGAGGGATGGTCTGCAATTCTGCAACCATTACACACAAATCACTCATACCTCAAACTCAAGAATTCAGACTGTTACAGTCTCTTACATGCCTAAAAAGGTACAGATAAAACAAGAGGCAAGAACTGTCTTACTTCTGGCGAAATGATTGTGAGCATTACCCTTTTAACATCGCTATATTTTAATATTGAAGTTTGGCTTGTTACCATTTATTACATGCATGATGCATACACAGGAAAAATGTGTTTGACTGTGTACATTATGTTTAAAACACACACGTACTAATTATTTTCAATAACTGGCCAACTAGGATGTCTACATATTATTTACAGGTTACTATATTTTTTTTAATGTATCAAATTGAACACTAGAAACACATGAAAAATTATAGATTTTTGTGTATTAAATTGAAGATGTCACTGCAGTATTGTGAGAAGGAATATAGTTAATTGAGATTTTTTTCCCTTTCTTCACGAATCTAACTTTTTTCATATTATGAAAGAACATTTTTAGAT
>CM032659.1:36078175-36096508 GCA_019095985.1 Streblospio benedicti | reverse complement strand
TAGAACTCCATATATAAATATACAGTTAGATCAAATACTCTTCCCCGGGGAGTTAAGGAAAAACGAGCCCCCTGTGGTAAGTTGAAAATTGGTAAAAAAGCCCAAGGGACGCAGACAGAGATTTTTGGCTAAATGGTAATAAAAATAAAGGCAAATCTTTATTTGCACCATAGTTTATGAAATGATTTGTGAACCTTAGAAAACTGACTGAATCAGTTTTTGAACGAAAAAAAATAAAAAAAAGGGGCCCAAAGCAGATTTTTTCATGGGGGTTTAGTAGGTTGACAAGACCCCAAAATTTTTTAAATTTGACAATTTTTTGAAGGTCAGTTTGGGTTTTTATTGAATAGGGGAAAATGAAATGTGTCAACTTTTTTGGAAATTTGTTTAAAACAGATAGATTAATTTGGTTAAAAACAGGGAATTTCCCGGTTTCGTCTTTTTAAATTACCTACATTTTTTTTAAAAGATTCATGACAAATTTACTTAAAAAAACAGTATAAAAAATTGCTTGTGTTAATTAAAAATATATCACTTACAATTAAAGGGTATACTTAAGGGTAGTCAAAAATAATTAACTTTCACAGTATTACCCCAAGACTTTATCTAAATTATATTTTGGGTGATTCTGAAATTGACCATTGAAATAACGGGGAAAGAAATAAGGAAGATAGAGGGAGGGGGAAAAAATTTGAACTAATAAAAAAGTAGTGGCCCATGTCAAATCCTCCCCAAACAGGCTAGTCTCTAAAAGTCAAAAGGATAGAAAACAAAGGCAAACTGCTTATTTCCAGTGACAGGTTTGTTACATTTTTAAAAGTTTAATTTAAAGAATTTTGGTTTTTTACCATTTATTGAATACAGAACGCATGCCGGATAGTGCCGTATTTGTGGGATTTGATTTAAAAAACTACATACATTTTTTTTCCCAAAAATGTAAACTGGGATTCATCTTATTTATAGTTTTTTATTTTAAAAGAAAAAATAACAAATCCTTGAAAAAACATATAACACCAGGTTGACTGTCGTAAATTATATTGAAGATATCACTGCAGTATTGCAGATAGAAATAAACTGAAGTGAGTATTTATCCCATCATCATTCAATAGCTTTTGCTTTTATTCTATGACAATGAAATGATGGACTCGTATTACTGTGAATCCATTGTAATTTGATAATCAGAGTGAAGACAAAAAAGAATGAGAACACCCTAGGAGACGGAATTTAGTTGGAATATTCGCATATGCAGGCTTAGAGAACTTTTTTGTAGAACCCCCTATTTGACCCCTGAAAGTGGGCTTATTATAGAGGTTGTCTCAAGAGAGAGGTCCACTGAGGTTATACTTGTTCTTCACTGTACGCAGACGTTACTGCATCTATTGTCACAAACGTACAGATCTCGAAGCAAAGTAAATGTGAGCGTGTTAGTGGTGTAGTACTGTGTAGCTGGCTACAACCACAGCAAACACTGTATGCCCCCGGGAGTTGAGGCAGAAATCGTTTAACCCTAATCAGTACATTAGGGGGTCCGTTTGGACCCCAGGGGTATTTGTGATATTTCTTTATCCGCTTGGTATTTATTCTTTTTCCGCTTTTTAAGTAGTTGTCACCCTATATCTTGTCTCTATCAGTACCGAAGATTATGTGATTTAGTTAAATATTAAGGACGTACATAAAAAAAATATTTGCTTTGGGGTCCGCATGGACCCACACCTTTGAAACAGAAAATGCAGGGTGCACTGGAATTTTTTTTTTTTTTGATTGAAGGCCTTTAATGAAGTTGTCAGCTCATATCTTCCCATTATCAAGAATGAAAATTATTTTCTTTGGTTATACATAATGACCAAAAAAAGCCAATTTTATTAGGGTCCACATGGACCCCAGACACAATGGAGTACAGAGAGAACACAGAGTTGTTCGATAATTTGACCTATTATAATATGTATATATAATAAAAAAACATAACTGTTTATTTGTTATTTTTATCTGGCACACTCATAATTAACATATGGATGTATTTGTATCAAAGAAAGATCATGAATTTAAAAGAAAATCACATCAAATGATTGGGGTCCACATGGACCCCTATTGTACTGATTAAGGTGTTTTGGTTAATGTACTGATGAGGGTTAAGGCAAATCTTTATTTGCTACGATAATTTTATGCAATACATTTTCGGAACTTTTGAACAAACTGTCTAACTGTCTTAAAGCAAATGAATCTGATTGATTGGTGCATAAGCGGTTTCACTTCCTCTATCATACTTTACAAGCAAGTCTTCCCTCTCACATGTTATTTAGTGGCTCCAACTAAAGAGGGGGGTTGCCCCCTTTGGGAGGTTTGGAGTGGTCACCTTTGCTACCAATCGCATTTCTATTTTAAGTTTCATGTCAAATTGTATCAGGATAAACAGTACAAACTATTGTTTGATCGTCAATTACATAGAATATATCATTGCAGTATTTTGAAGAAGTTATACAATTTAAAAGAAGTCCTTACGCATCGTCACTACACAAATTCTCAAGCATGATGTATGTATCATCGATACACAGATTTTGGGAGATGGTCTGCAATTCTGCAACCATTACACATAAATGGAATGAGAAAGAAGAAGCGATGAGTGGCATCTAGGGGATGAATATATACGTGTTCTAGTCAGTGTGCGTGATTGCTCATACCTAAAACTGCTACCTCAACTGTTCTGCCTCTAACATGTCTAAAAGTTACAGACAAAAGCAAGAGGCAAACGATGGCTTTCTTCCTAGACAAAAAGACTCATGAAAGCATTACCTTTTTAACATCACTACATTTTATTGAACTTTGGCTTATTACCATTTATTGAATACAGGATGAATGTGCAGGAAAAGTGCGTTTGATTGTTTGTGGACATTATGTTTAAATCATTTATAAATTGATTATGTTCAAGAACATGTGAATTAAACTGTTGTAATCTTATATACAATTGGGTACATTTCTATCATAGTTTTCATGGCAAATTATACTTGAAAAATGGTATAAGCTATTGTTTGTTGTTATTTATATAGAATATACATCGTGCACTTATTTAAAGAAGGAGTGTACTTAAGATAGATCTTCAAGCTATTGAAATTATCACAAGGGTTACAACAAAGATTTTTAATTAATATCCAAATTTTGGCAATGGGATGCATTACTGCAGCCGTTACAAATAAATGCCATGAGAAAGAACCATGAGACACCCAGGGTGGGAAATGTGTGCTAGTGAGTGTAGAGATCACTCATACCCCAAACTGGAGACCTCAGACTGTTATTTGTCTCTTATATGTATAAAACGTACAGACAAAACAACAGACAAGAACTGCCTTACTTCTGAAGAAAAGAATGTGAGCATTACCCTTTTAACATCGCTACATTTTATTGAAGTTTGGCTTGTTACCACGTATTGATTACAGGATGCATGCACTGGAAAAATGTGTTGGACTGTGTACATTATGTTTAAAACACATACGTACTAATTATTTTCAATATCTGGCCAACTAGGATGTCTTCATATTATCTATGGTTACTATATCAGGTTTTTTTAAATGTAATAAAAATTGAACACTAAAAAGACATAAGAATATTAATTGTTTGTGTATTACATTGAAGATATCAATGCAGCATTTTGACAAGGAAACAAAGTTAATTGAGAATTTCTTTTCCCTTTTTCATGAATCTAACTTTTTACATATTATGAAAGACCATTTTAGATGATGGACTGCATAATTGCATCCATTGTAATTTAATAAACAGAAGATGACAGAAGAATGATAAAACACCTTAATAATATACTATAAGGGTAATGGTGTGTTTTAGTGTGGAGAAAACACTAGCTTCTACGCATGGTGTATGCTGGAGTGAGTGTTAGCTCCATACTAAAACAGACCATTGCCTTTTTATCCCCCCACTTTTGAATTATTCAATCACAAACGCTCGATTTTTTTCAACATAAAATACTCCTAAAACGAAATGGCCCCACCCACCTGCATACCAGTATGATTATGTAAAAAATCAAAGATAGGTAAAAGGCATAATTTTGCCCGGTGTAATTACTTTTTACTTTGCGTGGAAAGACAAAAGTAAACTGTACTGTTTGTTGCTACAGGTAGTAAAGTGGTTATTGCAGATACGACCAAATGATGTTGTGCGTTTTTTACCCAGTGTAAACATTTGTTTATCAATAGAAACGTGCAAAATGAATTATCTAACTAGTTAAGATTTTACTATGAATTATTGATTTATATTAACACAGTGTGGAGAAAAACTGATCTACGGCTCTTAACCAATCAGAATCGAGAATGAACTGCAAAGAATGCAGACTATTTTACATCCCTTACATATGATAAACGTACAGATCTGGAGAAGCAAGCAAATGTGAATGGATAGTCGGGTAGCACGCTAGAGCGCGAGTAGATCACACTATACCCTCCCCGGGGCGTTAAGAACGAAACTGAGCATAACACTTTGTATAAGGTAAATTACGTAGTGAAAAGTGCCAATGGATCACAGACTAGAACCTACATTTACATTAACAATGTTAAACGCAATTCTTTGTTATCTGCGATAATTTTTGCAATATATTTGTGAACTTTAGCAAACAGACTGAATCAGTCTGACTACAGCATAAACCTATTACAAACAACACAGGGGGTTTAAAACATTTATAGATTAATCATGTTCAATAAAATGTGAATTAAGTTGTATTCATCTTATTTACTATTACCTACATTTCTATTACACATTTCATGACAAATTGTACATGAAAAACAGGATAACATATTGTTTGTTGCTAATTCTATGGAATATATCACTGCACTAATTCATAGAAGTATACTTAACGTAGTCTTCATGTAACTATCCACATTATTACAACAAGTATAAATGTATATTTTATATTATAATCCATATTTTGGGTGATGGGCTGCATTACTGCAACCATTGCAAATAAATCACATGAGAACTGAGGAAGATGAGAGAGGCCTAGGGGATGAATATAATGTGTGCTAGTGAAGAGATTACTCATACCTCAAACTCCAGAACTTAAAACTGTTCTACGTCTCTAATAATAATAATAGAAAAAAACATGTCTAAAAGGTATAGACAAAATAAGAGACAAATCCTGTCTTTATTCTGGCAAAACGATTTTGAGCGTTACCCTTTCTAAATTGCTTTAATTTATTGAAAGTCAGCTTGCTATCATTTATTGAATACAGGACACACAGGACACACACGTTGGATTGTGTTCAACTATCTGTGGGCATTATGTTTAAAACAATCATATACTAATTATTTTCAAGAAAATGTAAACTAGGCTGTATTCATGTTATTTGAAGGTAGCTATATTATTTTAACAGAAATTGGAACAAATTGTAATTGAAACATATAAAAAATGTATATTATTGTAAATTATACAGAAGGTATCGCTGCAATATTTTGAGAATAGATAAACTTAAGTCAGTCTCCAACAGCGTAACCTTTTTCTATGACATTTTAGATGATATTAATAGTGGAGTGGAGATATCAGCCAATATCTCACTGAGTGGTTTTGATAACAGTACGAGTGAGCAAAGCGAAAGGAGTGCTGTTATCAAAACCACGAGGTGAGATGTTGCCTGATATCTCCACTCCACTAGTATAATTACCTTTTTCTCCCACGTATATACTCCGCAACAAGGCATATAGACCACTTAAAACTATCCAATATCTATCCAAGAACAAAAGAAAGTACTTCAGTTGAGTTCATTTAAGGTCAAGGTAAAAAGTATAATGATATAGCCTTTATCAACTAGAGTGCTACCTTGCTGGACGCATTGAAGAACCAACAAAGCACAGGTGACAAACTATATTGATTGCAGTCTCATGTCTTATTAGTCCACAAACAACGGAAATGGATCAAATGTCTGGTCCAATTTTTGTGGCAATTTTATCATCAATGCTGCCATCTGGTGTTTAAAAAGAATAACTTTACAATTTTATGAATGAATCTGTAGTAAAGTGTAGTAAAGCAGTCCCCTTTACATTATACTTATCATAATCTATGCCAAGATTGGCATATGAAATTATGAAGAGATCAGAAAATATCCTACGGCCTTGCCATTGATAAACACAGTCAGGAGTGGGAGAAAATGATATACAGCTAGGGGATGGGATTTATTTGGAAGAGTTTCTAGTGGTTGGTGAGAGAACTTATAGTTCACTGTAAAAAAATTAAGGTGACTGCTCTGCTTCTATTACATGTCACAAAGATACAGATCCGTCGAAGCAAGTGAATGTGAGCGGTTAGTGGTGTAGTACTGTAGCTGGCTACAACTACAGCAAACAATGTATGCTCCCCGGGGAGTTGAGGCAGAAATCGAGCATGTCAACTGTGCAGATGTTGCAAATTATGTTATGTAAAAAGTGCCAATGGATCTCAGACTATAGAACTTACAATGGGTTGTAAAAGATAAAGGCAAATTTTTGTTTGCTTCAATAATTGTATGCCATGCATCTATATACTTTAACAAACAGACTAAATCAGTCTCAAAACAGCCCAACATGGAGTGCAAATCGGATATAAATCACAGGGTTTGGTAGTAACTTGACAGGATTTCGAACGTTAGCCCCTTGACATTGGTACAATTTATTGAAGGTAGGCTTGGTGTCAACTCTTGAATATAGGACGCACAAATTGGAAAATGCGTTCAACTGTATGAGGACATTATGTTTAAAACACACATAGAATAATTATGTTCAAGAACATATGAATGAAGCTGTATTCATCTTATTTACAATTACCTTTATTTCTATTACATATTTCATGGCAAACTGTACTTGAAAAACAGTAAAACATGTTGCTTGTTGTTAATTATATCGAACATATCACCACACTAATTTATACAAGTATACTTAAGGTAGTCTTCAAGGTAATCTAACTATACACATTATTCAAAAACAAGTGGGTATATTATGCAGATATAAGATTACAATTCATATTTTGGGTGATGGGCTGCATTACTGCAACCATTGCAAATACATGGCATGAATAAGAAGTAAGATGAGAGGCCGAGGAGATAAATATAATGTGTGCTAATGTGTCATACCTCAAACTCGAGCCCACAAACTTTTCTACGTATCTAACATGTTAAAAGACTCAGACAAAACAAGAGGTAAGAACTGTCTGAATTCTGACATCATTGTGAGTTTTAGCCTTTATAAAATTTGCTTCAATCTATTGAAGGTCAGCTTGCTACCATTTATTAACCACAGGACACACACGCTGGATTGTGTTCAACTATCTGTGGGCATTATGTTTAAAACAATTATATACTAATTATTTTGAAGAAAATGTAAACTAGACTGTATTCATCATATTTGAAGGTAGCTATATTATTTTAAAAGAAATTCTAACAAATTGTGCTTGAACCATAACAAAACTGTTGAAGTGAATATTTGATCCCATCATCATCACAATATTCTCTTGTCTCATAACAATGACATTTTAGATGATGGAATGCATTACTCCATCCATTGTAATTTAATAATCAGAGGGAGACAAAGAATGATAACACTCCAAGGGGACGGAATTTAGTTGGAATATTGGCTAGCGGCAGTGCACAGAACTTTTACAGTAGAACCTCTCTATTTGGACCACCACTGGGGTAAGTGTCGCGTGGTCTCAATAGAGAGATGGTCTGCATCTATTACATGTCAAGTTCCCCCCTTTAATGGTCTAAATATGGAGGTGGTCTCTTTTTGGAGGTTTGGAGTGGTCAAGTTAGTAAATTTAGTTTTTTGTATTGTTGAGGTGGTGTCTTTATCGAGGTGGTCTTATTTGTAGGTTATACTGTATGTAGGTTGTGTTTGAACATAATATTTAATTAATTCATATACATCTTAAAGTTACATTTCCTTTTTTTCAGGTAAGGATTTCCAACCTTCTAGTCAACGTTGGTAAAGTACAGCTTACATGTTGATAGATAAATAGCTTCTACAAACCAGTAATTTGTAGAGTAAATAATTAATTCAGCACGTGTGGTAGTCAGTTGAAAAGAATGTTTGGGCTTTTGAAAAATAGTTGTATTATAGAGAGTTTACAGATAAATTAGAGACTTTTACAAGATAGACAAGGGTCTGGTGGTGGTTGTTCAGCAATTTCATCTCAAACAGGTAGTTAACTGTTCCATTGCGATTACATGTTAATACGGAAGTGGTCAATCAGTGAACAAAAAAAGGAGTTATAAACATGTCTGCTCTAAAGTTGCAATGTAACTCTGTATGCTTCCCAAGGGTTGGAGATATGGTGTAACAAGGATGCCGATGACCTGGTGAATTTAAGGTCAGCACAATAAAAGATTTGACTGTACATAAAACCCTGAGAATCAGGGGCTCATTTATTGCTGTAGCCCTTTTAGCCTCATTTTCTAGATTCAAATAAGCATATGACTAGCATCTGAATAGTGAATAATCTGTATACTAGAGCATTCTCACAGCCTAACCCGTAGGGCACATTTGGCATTTACATGTGTTTTATATACAAAATACATAGACCTCACTTTTTTCTACATTTCTACAAGACTAGCAATTGAATATACAAATTGCAAAATGTTTAAACCCCCTGTTAAAACATTTAAAACGATGCATTTTGAAAAAATTTTTGCATTTACATGTATTTACAGTATTAAACTGTAATAGAATCCTAATAAAATCTATTACAGTAGAAAATTAACTTTAACAGACCACTGCTCTAGATCGGCTTGCTACCAAATTGAATATACGTGGATATTGGAAAATGTGTTGGACTGTTTGTGGATATTGTGTTTAAAACACACATGTAAGAATTATTTTGAAGAACTGGTCAACCAGGCTGTATTTATATTATTAACAGGTAACTATATTCTTTTTAAATTTTTGTTAACAAATTTAACACTTGAAACATATGAAAAATCATTGATTTTTGTATGTTAATTTGAAGATATCACTCCGGTATTTTGACAGGAAATAAAATTAAATGAGTATTGTTATTTTCCTTCGTCATCACAGTCACTTTCAAATATTATAAAATAACATTTTTGATGATGGAGTGCATGATTGCATCCATTGTTAATTGATAAACAGAGGATGGTAGAAGAATGATTAAACACCAAGCGAGGGGAAGGGATTTATTTGGAATTTCTACTAACATGTGTTAAAACTTTACTGTAGTCAAACTGTTTTGCCGCTCTTTATGATACAGATCTGGGTTAAGGAAGAAACTGAGAATACGACTGTGTGTAAGTTGTAAATTAGGTAGTGAAAAGTGCCAATGGATCGCAGACTAGAGCCTACATTTGCCTATAAAATGGTAATAAAACTATAAATGGAAATCTTCATTTGCTACCTTAGTTTTATGCAATAGATTTATGAACCTTAGCAAACTGACTGAATCCGTCTCAGAACAGAAAAAAACACTATTTGCATACAGCGGGAAGTGCAAATCAGATTTAATTCATAGAGTTTGGTAGAAAGTTGAAAAGATCGTGAATTTAAGCCTTTCGACATTGGTAGAATTTATTGAAGATCGGCTTGTATTGGTGTCATCTATTGAATATAGGACACACACACTAAAAAAATTATTCAACTGTGTGTGGACATTATGTTTAAATCATGCATAGATTAATTGTGTTCAAGAATATGTGAATTAAGCTGTATTCATATCATTTACAATTACTTACATTTCTATTATAAATTTCATTACAAATTTTACTTGAAAAACAGTATGACATATTGCTTGTTGTTAATTATATCGAATATATCACTGCACTAATTTAAAGCAGTATACTTAATGTAGCCTTCAAGCTAATGTAACTATCCACAATATTAAAAACAAGTGTGTATATGTTCAGGATATAATACATATTTTGGGTGATGGGCTGCATTATTGCAACCATTGCGAATGCATGGCATGAGAAATAAGGAAAATGAGAGGCCTAGGGGATAAATGTAATGTGTGCATGTAACATGTTAAAACGGCTGTGACAAAACAAGAGGCAAGAACTGTCTTTCTTCGGGTGACAAGATTGTGAGCATTACCCTTGATAAAGTGCTTTAATCTATTGAAGGTCAGCTTGCTACCATTTGTTAACCACAGGACACACATGCTGGATGGTGTGGTCAACTGATTGTGGACATTATGTTTAAAACAATCATATAATGATTAGTTCGAAGAAAATGTAAACTCGACTGTATCCGTCTTGTTTGAAAGTAGCTATATTATTTCAAAAGAAATTCGAACAAATTGTACTTGAAACATGCAAACAACTGCTGATTGTCTTAAATTATGTTGAAGACATCACTGTAGTATTTTGAGCAGAAATAAGCTGAACTCAGTCTTTGTCATGTCATCATCAGCGTAACCTTTTTCTATGACAATGACATTTTAGATGATGGACTGCATTAATGCATCCATCAGATTGAGACAAGGAATTGTATATAAAGGGTAATGGACTGTTTTAGTGTGGAGATAGAACTAACTTGCACACGTGGTGTCTAGGCCTGCTCGTGTGAGCTTTAGCAATTCAATCGCAGATGTGTGTTTCAATAAGCAATTTAATATTTCGCCTATGAAGTCATTTCCCACAGTTAGTAAAATACATTAGCAGTAGTAGCGTTGTCATACATTTTACTGAAGCAGTTGGCTTGTATTCACGAAAGCACAGTTGGTTACTATATTACAAAATAGGGGTAGGGTTGATTTTTTCAAACATTGTGTTGAATGGTTGCTCCCCTTTACACATTTTTTTACGTTTGCAAATTTTCAAAATCAACAGTTTACTGCTAGTGAAATAGAATAAAGTCGTGATGTAAAACCCAAAAATAATGTGTGTCAGAACAAATTGAAAATGAATATTTTTGGTTAAGTCAAACAGCCTACCCCCCTTAGGTGTTCTAATGGTAGCTTCCTTTTCGTTCACGTTTTTTCTGTCAATTGAACGATCACCATTTTGCATCATAAATTCAAAAGTAGTAGCTCAAAATTATTTTCAAAATCACTGGCTTAAAGGGTTCTTTAAAACGTTTACAACACTAACCTTTTCAACTCGAAATTATCAGAAATAGGGAAATTTGAATAAACATGTATGAATACATATGGTTCTGATATGATTTTGAGGGTGGAGTGTGATACAAGGGTTATCACATTGGGTTGGGTGTGATATGAGAAATATCATACCTTTAGAGAACCACTCGTTCGCTGTGCTCACTCGTTGGTACTCTACAGCTAATAATACTCTACAGATGTGTTAAAACATAATGTCCACAACCTGTTTCAATTTGCTGTTTTGATGTCTTCCTTTTTGCATATCCATCTCAAAATTTGAAAAATTTACAAAAATGAAGACATAAAAGCAGCAATCTGAAATGTTGCCCTGTTGTAAATTGGCCACCAAACCAACAGAAAACTCACATATGCCGAACTGCACCATTAAAATTCAATTTTCTGGAAATTGTAGACGCCTCAATTTACAAACATCAAAGTGCAAAGTCGGATTTAAATCATGACCACACTGTTAGTTTTAGCCTGTCAACATTGCTACATTTTATTTAAATTCGGCTTGTTACCATATTGAATATACATGTAGCTACAATGGAAAATGTGTTCGACTGTTCGTGGACATTATGTTTAAAACACTTATAAATTAAGTGTTTCGAGAAAATATTATTTCAGTGTATTCATCTAATTTACAATTACTATGATTTCTATTATGAATTTCGTGACAAATCGTACTTCAACAAGAGTACGAACCATTGTGTGTTGCAAATCATATAGAATATATCACAGCAGTGATTCCAAGAGGAATGTATATACTTAAGCTAGTCTTCAAACTATCGCATTACAGAAATACTAATAGCAACCTAACAATATTATACATATTTTGGGTGATGGGCTGCATGACTGCAACCATTACAAATAAATGGCATGATAGAGAAAGGAAGATGAGAGACGTAGGAGATGAGTACCACGTGTGCCATTGAGTGTTGGGGTCACTCTCATACCACTGCACGTGCAGTGTTCTGTTCCTTAAAGGTACAGACACGGCAAATACCAAGACCTGTCTTACTTTCGTTGACAAGATCTTTAGCATTACACTGTTAAAACTGTTCCATGTTATCGAAGGTCACCTTGCTATGATATTGAATCCAGAACACACACAGTGGAAAAATATGTAAACAAGATTCGTGTTGAATTTTTTAAAATTTAAATTGAAAAGGACACTGGAGGTGTTGAAACACGTATCAATAAATTTGGACCAACATGAATTAGATTTTTTTTTAAAATGTGTGAACATCATGGTTAAACACACATGCTAATTATTTTCACGAACATGCCATTTATGCTGTTTTCATCTTATTTGTAACTAACACTATTTCTATTTTTCTAAATGTGATAAATTGGACTTGAAAAAAAAAAAGAATAAACAACTGATTGTTGTAAATTATAAAGAAAATATCACTGCAGTATGTTGAAATCTAAAAGCAAAATCTCCAAATCTCCTACAGGGTGATGGGTTACATTACTGTATCCATTGTAAATTAATAAATGGAAGGAGAAAGAAGAATGAGTGGACACCTAAAAAAAGTCTTTCATTGGAAATGCGTGCAAGTGGATGTTGAGATAACTTATACGTCACTGTAAGCAGACAGTACTGCATCTCTTACATGTAAAATATTTTTACATACCTTGGGATTTAATCCAGTGAATGTGAATGGTTAGTCGGGTAGCAGCGTAGCTTGCTAGAACCATATCTTCCACTGTATGCTCCTAAGGGAGTTTAGACAGAAATGGAGCTTGCTACTGTGTTCTGGTGTAGAATACACTGTGTCGGCGTTGAATTACGTACTATACGACTAAGACTAAGACAAAGAATGTGATTGTTAATGTCTCACACCACATTACAACTATTAAACATTTTCACATATGTAAGTGAAAGGTCAAAAATTGACCCATTTTGGAAACTTATTACATGTAGTGGAAAAAAATATACAGGCATTTTTACTTGTACAATGTTTACTATGAGTTCATATTGAACATATAAAACAAGTACATTAAAACATATTGGACATATAAAAGAAGCTAAAACAAATTGTAATCATAATTATCCTTTATGACACGGTGATATATAGCATTATAACATAACTAAATAAGTCATTCATATAAACTTAAGACTAGAGCATCTGTCTCCTTCTTGACAGTATTACATGGCAGGCCTTTGGACATTTTTTCACTAAAACTTCATCTTGGCAACCTATGATGCATTTTAAAATTTCACTCTCACTGTAAACTAAAACATATGGGTGAGAATTGATGACATCCTTCAAAAGCTGAGCATGGATACGATCATAGTGATGACGTTATGGACGAATTGCACACTTTTACATTTTTCTTATTTCACTCAGTTACTTTCCCACAGAATAACTCATTGTTCTACAGCAATCCAGTGGCATTGTGGTGTAATAGTTATTTTATTCCAAAATATGTTATCTAATGTATAGTAGTTTACAAATGATGATTAAACGTTGAACCCATGATGACCATTTTTAACTCAACTTCTGACTATATTTTTGTATGATGATCGTCATGACCTAATTCGCATACCATAACGATCATAAACAACGCAATTTGCATATGCAGAACATGTTTCAATCAGATTAGTTAAACTGTTTAACCAATCTATGTGCAGACCTTACACTGATTATAGCCCATGAATGTTTGTAATCGTAAAAAAAAAACAAAAAAAAATACATATTTTATCTCTGATATTGCAGTACTGAATTTCACATTTAATATGTATCTGCATTGTACCTAGTTTTGTTTGAAAAGAAGAGACGACTAATTGTAAAAAAAAAAAACATAAGAAAAATGTCAAGCTGATGCTTGACATTAAAGAGAATGGATTTGAAACCATATAGACATCAAATAGATAGCATTTTAGAAAACATATTTGTCATTTGCTCTAACAAAAAACTTTCATTTAATAAGAATCGTTGTATCTTCGTTAATTTTGGTGTATTCCTAGTTTGAGTGTTTAAATATCACCTTTTAATATTGTAACAATTCCTCCATGAAGGTTAATTGCAACTGTCGGACAATATAAGGATTTTAAAACTTAGGCAAGCCTGATGTACATTGCCGATTCGTCCGATATATACACCATTAAGATGATGAGGGAACCACGTTCCACACAATGGCAACACAAGTGTTCAACTGTTTGTGGATATTATGTTTAAAAAATGTATAAATTTATTATTTTCAAGAAAATATTAACTAATCTAGGATAATCTTATTTACATTTTATGAACATTTACAATTTCTGGACCTCGTAGAGGCCTCCTACTATTGCCAAACATACACTTGAGAAATGTGTTCAACTGTGTGCGTACATTATGTTTAAAACTCAAAGGTATTGATTATTTTCATATAACTGTGAACAGACTGCAGTTTGCTTACTTACAATGACCCCCACTTCTATCATACGATTCATGACAATTTGTGCTTCACAAAAAGGGGAATAAACTATTGATTGTAATTTATATAGATCTCACTGCAGAATTTTGAATAAGAATTCTACTTAATGTAGTCTCCAATCAACATTCGATATTCATGAACATAGCCGTGTTCAACTAACAGTCAAAATTTTAACATTTTGGGAGATGGCCTGCATTTGCATCCATTTTAAACATGTGATCGGAGAAAGAAAAAAATGTTGAGAAACGTAGGCAATTGGCATCAATATAATTTCTGCTAGTGGATCTTATGATTACTAATATTTTACTTCTAGCAGACTGTTCTGTGCCATTACATGTCAACATGGTACAGATGCGGTAATGCAAGCGAATGTGAGGGGTTAGAAGTGTAGCAATGTAGCTCCTTAGAACAACAGCTTTTACTCTATGCTCCCTGTGATTCTATCAGGGTCTATATCTCTAGAGGTGAAAAATATGTGATAGCATTGTATATCTGGTAGCTATCCCAGTGCTATCAGCAAAAAAAAAAACAAAAAACAAAATGGCCCACTGNCCCCACTCTCTTGGTCTATATGGTGCAAGCAATTTAGACAAAACATAATTGAAAACCCCAAGTTAAGGATAAAATAATGAAACCTGGTATAATGATTCATTAGTATCTACCCTTCGCTTTCAGGCACGGTGTCCATGACACGGTGTAGTTGCTTGGTAACGGTTGCTAGGGAATTGTTCAGTCTTATTTATCGTCACATAAGACTGGTTATTTCAATTATTTTGGCCATTATAATGTAAGCACTGTATATAATATGTCAGTTTATGGAGTCATCATTCTAGAATACCATTTGTGACATAATATATACAGTGCTTTCATTTTTAATGATCGAAATAATGGAAATAACCACTCTTATGTGGTGCTAAATAATACTGAACGATTTCCTGTGAGGTTTCATTTATGTTTTGTCAAAATTGCTTGCACCATGTAAATCAAGAGAGTGAGCCAATCGGCCATTTTGAATTTTACCTGATAGCACTGAGATAGCAACCAGATATGCAATGCTATCACATATTGTTCATGTCTAGGGACATAGACATTAATAATATTACAATGATAACCCAATGCGTTAGATGGTACAGATAAGTGAATTTGAGCGGCCATGGCTCATCCGATAAGTCACAGGAAAGTCTTTCCCACTGCATGTGAACAATATTACAGTATTAACAGCTGATTTTAACTGGCACTATTACATGATGACCGAGGAACCTATTCTCAAATATTTGATCGCTTTTTTTTCAGCAAATGGGGATGATAGTAAAAATAGTATAAAATAAGATTGGATTTAAACAATGCAACTTTTTTGTAAAAAATCATGGTTCGGAGGTAATGCAATTTAAACATAGTAAACGTGGCAGTAGCTCACTATATATAAATGATTCAGTGTCGTCTGCCGGGTGAAGCCAAAGGAATTAATGGTAAGCGGAAAAATATAGTTCGAGCCAGCCTTTGTCAAGTTTGAAAACTATAGCTGGTGTGATCCCTCCACCCCTGAGGCTCAGCGTGCCTCTTCTCCTGAGATTCATAAATGAACGAAGCTACTATGTATTAAAATGGGTTTAACTGTTTGTGGACATTATGTTTAAAACACGCATATAGTAATTATTTTCAAGACAATGTGAGGAAAGCTTTGATCATCTTATTTACAATAAACTATGTTTCTGTAATAAGTCTTGTGACAAATTCTACTTAAAAACGGAATAAAATTTTGATTGTCGTAAATTATGTGGCAGATACTTGGTATATTGTATGAGCATTTTGAATAAGCCAGCATTTTATTTGATCATAATTTATAGCAAGACTTATGACTTGGTCGAATATTATATTCTATACTGACTATAATATCGATATTTTGGGAGGAGCCTCGTACAAGGTTCTTTAAATTCATATGAAATTAATTGAGGGAGATGAAAGTATGATAAGACAGCCACTGCAGATTTGTCTCATACGCAACATTTACATGAGGAGGGAAACAAGTTCTGCACATTGGATAATCAAATGTTCAACTGTCTCTGGACATTATGCTTAAAAAATTATGAACTTATTATTTTCAAGAAAATGTGAACTAATCTAGGATCATATGTTTTACATTTTCTGATATTCACAATTGCTGTACATCCTAGATCACTCGTACTATTTACAAACATACACTGGAGAAATGTTTTCAAACGGTTTGTGCACACTGTGTCTAAAACTTAAATAGATTAATTATTTTCAAATAAATGTGTTTACACTGCAGTTTTCATGCTTACATTTCTATCATAAGGTTTGTGACAAATTGTACTTGAAAAAACACCCTAGAGAATATTACTTTTTGTAAATAATATAGATCTCAATGCAGTATTTTGAAAAAAAAGACATAAACTTAATTAAGCCGGTTTTCAAGCCACATACAGTTATCAAAGGTTTTAGTGGTCAAATAACTCAAATATGTTTAATATTTTTGGTAAATAAAAAATACGTGAGTAAGGGGAGAAATAACAAACGTCAATTTGTTTCATGGTAAACCCTATGGAATTATTTGAACACATCAAGCTATACATGAATGATTCTAACGTGAAGGACGTAATGGCTATAATATAGTTTGGAGAGTGGAATGAAATCTACCACTTCACGTTTAAAACACAATTACAACAGTCATTTTTCTGGAAACCCTAGAAGCCTCTTATTATCTGCAAACACACATTGCAGTAATTTCTTCAAATGCTTGTGAACATTATGTTTAAAACTCACATAAACTAATTATTTTTAAACACATTGTATTCTTCTTACTACAATCAAGTACCTATATTTCTATCATAAGTTTCATAACAAAGTGTACTGGAAAAAACTATAAAAAAACTATAGATTGTTTTATATTACACAAAAATACCATTACAGTACATGTATTAAGAATAAGAAATCTACTTATGCTAGTCTTCATGCTTGCCAGTATCACACTTTTGAAATAGGTTTGAATAAATATTTTGGAACGGGCGTGATGGCTGCTCAAGCCTGCAGCCAGCTTCCTTCCATCTGAAAACAAAATGAAGGGATATAAAAGAATGGAGAGTGTGAACTGTGTGTTATCCTTTGATTAAAAAACTAGTGTGTGATACTTATATGAGCCAGGTTATTATAATCACTGAGTGGAGTTTTGATAACAGGGGTTTTGACATTACGAGTGAGCGGAGCGAACGGGTGCTGTTATCAAAACCACGAGGTGAGATATTGGCTGATATCTCCACTCCACGAATATAATTACCCTTTTCTCCCACGTATATACCGGCAACAAGGCATAGAAACCACTTAAAACTATCCAATTTCTATCCAAGAACAAAAGAAAGCACTTTCAGTTGAGTTCAGTTAAGGTCAAGGTACTGAACATCTTAACACCAAATATAGATTTATGCTGTGGCCCTTTCTCCGATGGAATGGAATCTTCAATTATGTTAATGGAGCAAAATACCTCAGTAAAAATCAGAGTATAAGACTAGTATTGGATATTTTTGTGGCAATTTTATCATCAATGCTGCCATCTGGTGTTTAAAAAGAATAACTTTACAATTTTATGAATGAATCTGTAGTAAAGTGTAGTAAAGCAGTCCCCTTTATATTATAATTATCATAATTTATGCAAAGATTGGCGTATGAAATTATAAAGAGATCAAAAAATATCCTACAGCCTTGCCATTCATAAACACAGTCAGGAGTGGGAGAATAAATTAATATCTCCCTCTGAAAGGGCAACAATGGTTAAAGTCTCTTTAACTGTATTACGTTAATCTTCAGCTCTGTGGTGA
>CM032659.1:36048799-36078075 GCA_019095985.1 Streblospio benedicti | reverse complement strand
CATTTTCTGATATTCACAATTGCTGTACATCCTAGATCACTCGTACTATTTACAAACATACACTGGAGAAATGTTTTCAAACGGTTTGTGCACACTGTGTCTAAAACTTAAATAGATTAATTATTTTCAAATAAATGTGTTTACACTGCAGTTTTCATGCTTACATTTCTATCATAAGGTTTGTGACAAATTGTACTTGAAAAAACACCCTAGAGAATATTACTTTTTGTAAATAATATAGATCTCAATGCAGTATTTTGAAAAAAAAGACATAAACTTAATTAAGCCGGTTTTCAAGCCACATACAGTTATCAAAGGTTTTAGTGGTCAAATAACTCAAATATGTTTGATATTTTGGGTAATTAAAAATACGTGAGTAAGGGGAGAAATAACAAATGTCAATATGTTTCATGGTAAACCCTATGGAATTATTTGAACACATCAAGCTATTCATGAATGATTCTAACGGACTTAAAGGACTTTTGGAGTGAATAAATCTACCACTTCAATATTTGTTTGTGTTAGCATTATGTTTAAAACTTGACCACTTCACTTGTAAAACACAATTACAACAGTCATCTTTGTGGAAACCCTAAAAGCCTCTTATTATCTGCAAACACACATTGCAATAATTTGTTCAAATGCGTGTTAGCATTATGTTTAAAACTTGCATAAACTAATTATTTCTAAACAATTGTATTTATTCTTTACTTACTACCATCAAGTACCTATATTTCTATCATAAGTTTCATGACAAAGTGTACTTGAAAAAAATATAATAAGCTATAGATTGTTTTATCTTACATAATAAATATCATTACAGTATTAAGAATAAGAAATCTACTTATGCTAGTCTTCATGCTTGCCAGTATCACGCTTTTGAAATAGGTTTGAATCACATTTAGGGTGATGGCTGCTAGCCTGCAACCATTATAAACAAATGAAGGTATATAAAAGAATGATGAGATTAAATATTAATATCTCCCTCTGAAAGGGCAACCATGGTTAAAGTCTCGTTAACTGTGTTACGTTAATTTTCAGCTCTGTGGTGAGTTTAAATCCTTTATCAGCCTTTGTTGGCCAAGCAGCCCTTGTAAATATTGATAAAGGCTGTTACTCTTAACATTTACAAACGAAAAAACTTTTTCTTGCTTACAATCACCAACATTTCTATCATAAGTTTTGTGACTAATTGTACTTGAACAAACCCGGAGAAACTATTATTTTTTGTAAATTATATAGAAGATCTCACTGCAATATTTTAAAAAGATATATATTTAAGCCAGATTTCAAACAGCAGGTGCATGTCAAATGTAATTGTGGTCAAATAACTCAAATATATGTAATATTTTGGGTAATGGACTGCATTAATGCATCCATTAGAAATACGTGAAGGGAGAAAGAACAAATGTCAAATTTTTTTGTGGTAATTCTTATTGCAAAATTTGAACACATTAAGCTATACACGAATGATTCTAAAGTGATGGAACTAATGGCTATAATATGGTTTTGAGAGTGGAATGAAATCTACCACTTCTATGGAGATTCATAAATGAGGGAAGCTACTATGTGTTTAAGTGTGTGTGGACATTATGTTTAAATCACTAATGTAGTTATTATTTTCAAGAAAATGTTAGGAAATCTTTGATCATCTTACTTACAAGAAACTATGTTTCTGTAATAAATCTTGTTACAAATTCTACTTAAAAACGGAATAAAATTTTGATTGTCGTAAATTATGTCGCAGATACTTGGTACATTGTATGAGTATTTTGAATAAGTCACCCATTTATTTGATCATAATTAGTAGCAGAACTTCATGATTATGTCAAATATTCTATAATGACTATATGTCGACGTTTTGGGAGGGGCCTTGCGTTGCGTGCCGCCGTAAGGCTCTTTAAATCCATAAATGCAAAATGCCTTCAAAGAATAAACGTGTTTAATAATCTTCGTGATTGATCAAACTAGGAACGCCTTTCCTGCAAACCAATTTAATATCTCCGTCTGAAAAAGCAAGCATGGTTAAAATCTCCGGTGGTGAGTTTGAATCGTTTATCAGCCTTTGTTGGCCAAGCAGCACATGTAAAATCGTGCAGTCTTAGATATTGATAAAGGCTGTTACCTTTAAAATGCACAACTGAAAAATACGTTCAACTGTTATGTGCTACTGTGACCCAGTGGATAGGGAGTTGGGCGTGTGCCCAGAAGGTCGTCTGTTTGATTCCCGGTTGGGTCTGGTGGTGGGTGTTGAGCAAACTCATCCCTAAAGGAGTTGCTCACTGCTCTGTGGCACCGACACGTTAATTAGGTACAGGTCATTGGGTTGAAAGAGTGAATGAGTGACTGTGTGAGTGATTAGCAGTGTGCACTGAATGTGCTGACGATGCAAGCACATGTGAAATTAGTGATCAATAAGTGGGCCAATTATCTGGTGTAAATTGTAAAGTCGTGAGAACAAAACTTGGATCAGGCAATGGTCAAAACAAGCATGTACTAATCATTTTCATGAAAATGTGATTTTGTTTAGTATATATATGCTATGTCTTTATTATAAATCTAGTTACTTAAAAGAAAGAATGAACTTTTGAATGTTGTAAATTATATAGAATGTATCACTGCAATATTTTGAAGCAAATATATAACTATTTCTTTTTCAAATCACTGCCATGTTATTAACCCGATTTTGATTGAATTAGTAATATACAGTTTGGGTGATGACTAGGCAACGCTCACCGTGACCATTTCAGCTGGATGGAATATGTGTCAGCTGTAGAGAGAATACATTTTGAAATTTTTTGTTTGGTAGTTGTTGTTGCGATAACGTTTACCTTCCTGTATTCTACTTCGCTTACATGCCACAAACGTACTGATCTGGTGATTTAATCCGGCGAATTTGAATGGTTAGCACCTTGGTTTGCTCCCGCTTGCAGTGTCTGCTTCCTAGGGAGTAAAGAGGGATTTGAACGTCCTGGGTAAAGTTCACTGTGCCACACTCATAAGTGTGGCACAGTGTACCGTACATTTCAATCAAGACGGTGACATTATGGAAATTTTAAAAACTTTTATATATTTTGAATCTAACTCTGTTACTTGACATAGAATAAACTTATTGTTTTACGACAACCAAATGGCACTGTTGTGTAGTAGTTATCTTATTTCAAAATGTTTTATGAAATGTATAGTAGCTTACAAATGATGATTTAACGTTGAACACATGATGCCGATAATGTATTCAAATGATGACTGTATATTTTTGCATAATTATCATAATGACCTAATATGCATACCATATTAATCACACAAACTTAAATTGCATATCTAGATGTTGACTGTGGATTGAATTTAGCATATACATGTTTGTAATGTTAACAGAATACATATTTTCCGTTTGATATTACAGTACTGAATTTCAAAATAAAATATCACATATTTGCAATGCACCTGCATTCTATTTGAAAGGAAGAGGTGGATGGCAAATTGTAAATAAATCTAGAAAAAAGGTTATGCTGATGTTTGGTATTATAGAGAACTAGCTTCCCCTGTCTCCTATGGAGACATAGCGCATGCAGCAACAGATAAATATAACGCACGCAGCAACAACGATGGCTGAAGTTGCACGCAGCAACACAGAAACATAACGCACGCAGCATTTCCAAACCCGTGAGATAAACACACGCAACAACAGAGCAACATAATGCATGCAGCAACACTGAAAGATGAAACTGGAAGTACACTGTAAAAAAAACAATCATTTGTACGCGAAAAATGATGGTAAGTCAGTTTTCTCGTCAATACTGATGAAAGCAAGCGCACCAAGAACAAATATACCCATAAAAGGTGATTTCCCATAAAGTGCAACACTTAACATACGTGAAAGCGCTCCAGGAAAGTGTTGCAGGCAAATTTCCAAAAATAAATAAACAAAAAACATGGCCACGCCCATCTCTTTGTAATTATATATAGATGGATTTGACACCATATAGAGGTTAAATCAATAGTCTTTCAGAAGATATATTTGTTACTTGCTATAATGATGACTTTCATTGAATTAGAGTTGTGCAAGTATTCTAGTTATTTTTGTTGAGCTTTAGTTTTGGTGTTTAAATTTCATCTTTCAATATTATTGTAACAATGGCTCCAAGAAATTTCGTTTTTGCAAGTGTAGGGAAAAATAATAAATGATAGAACCAACATTTTTTTTTATTCACATTTTAATTAAATATTTTCAACCTTGCGGTCATCTTCAGAATATAATGTAAAATGAACTAAATTAAATTACAAAACAGTACTGTTTTCAATATACATGAATATAATACAAGTAGGGATTTTAACACAAAGACAAGCCTGATGCACACTGCAGATTTGTCCCATACACAACATTTACATGGTGAGGGAAGCAAATTCTGCACACGGGAAAATCAAGTGTTCAACTGTTTGTGGACATTATGTTTAAAATCTTTTAAATTATTATTTCTAAGAGAATGTGAACTAGGATCATATGTTTTACATTTTCTGGACATTTACAATTTTCAATCATCGTAGAGGCCTCCAACTCTTTTAAAAAAAACACACACGAGAAATGTGTTCAACCGTTTGTGTACATTATGTTTAAAGTTTTAATAGATTAATTATGTTCAAAGAAATGTGATTACACGGAAGTTTTCGTGCATACAATAACCTGCATTTCTATCATGACGTTCCTGACAAATTCTACTTGACAAAAACGAAAAATAATATTATTTTCTGTAAATTATGTAGATGATCTCACTGTAGTATTTTGAAAAGCATATATACTTAATCGAATTTTCAAGCCACGTTCGGACAACAAAGGGCTTTAGTCGTTTGTGGTCAAAAGAACACAAAAACTTTAAAATTTTGCATAATGGACTGCAGTATTGCATCCATTAGAAATTCGTTAACACATCAAGCTATACAAGAATGACTCTAAAGTGAAGGAATGTCTATAATATGGTTTTGAGACTGGAATGAAATCTACCACTTCTATGGAGATTCATAAATGAGCAAAGCTACTATATATAGAAATGGGTTTAACTGTGTGTGGACATTATGTTTAAAACACGCATATAGTAATTATTTGCAAGAATATGTGAGGAAATCTTTGATCATCTTATTTACAATAAACTATGTTTCTGTAATAAATCTTGTGACAAATTATTCTTAAAAACAGAATAAAATTTTGATTGCTGTAAATTATGATGCGGATAACTGGTATCCTTGTACGAGTATTTCGAATAAATTAGCTCTTTATTTGATCATAATTCATAGCAAAATTTTATGACAATGTCAATGTTATGTTCAATAACGACTATATGTCGATATTTTGGGTGGGCCTTGCATTGCAATTACAAGGCTCTTTGAAAATCCATATGAAATTAGTTGAGGGAGATGAACGTACGATAAGACAGCTAGGTGATGAATATCGTTTGGGTTTGTGCTGGTGAGTGTTGACAGAACTCATACCCCACTGTACACGGACTGTGCTCTCCGTGACATGTCGCATTTGTACAAATCTGTGCGGCAATCGTACATGAATGGTTAGTAGTGTAGTACTGTTGCATGCTTCAGTGGACCAGTGCATACGAAGTTGACTCGTGACCACTGGAGCATTTTGAAGAAAAAATATATATGCAAGTTAGTCTCCAAGTGTACATAACCAGAACTTTCTTGACATTGGTTAATCAATCCATGATTTTTTAATCTGTTATCTGCGTTCAAAAATAAAAGTGTTTAATAATATTGGTGATTAAAACATTTTGCATACGAATGCTAATGGCAACAATATTGGCAGTTAAATTATAAATGTGAAATAGAAAATAAATATTTAAGAAATAAACATTGCCTTTAAAGACACATTCACATCAAAATGAGAACACCTCATAAAATGGAAAATGTACAGATTTTAACACAAAGACAAGTCTGATGCACACTGCAGATTTGTCCCATACACAACATTTACATGAGGAGGGAACCAAGTTCTGCACACGGGAAAATCAAGTGTTCAACTGTTTGTGGACATTATGTTTGAAAAAAACTTTAAAATTATTATTTATAAGAGAATGTGAACTTATCTAAGATGAATATGTTTTACATGTTCTGGACATTATAGAAGCCTCGTACTCTTCAAAAACACACACCAACGGAATGTGTTCAACTGTGTGTACATTATGTTTAAGATTTAAATAGATTAATTATTTTCAAAGAAATGGGAAGACACTGCAGTTTTAGTGCTTACAATTACCTGCATGTCTATTACAAGTTTTGTGACAAATTATATTTAAATAAAAGGAAAAAAAAATATTAGTTTTTTTTTGTACATTATATAGACGATCTCACTACAGTATTTTGAAAAAGATAAATAAGTCAGTTTTCAAGCCATATATATGTATGAAAGGTTTCAGTGGTCAATCAGGTCAAACTTGATTTATATTTTGGGTGATGGACTGCTTTATTGCATCCATTATGAATATGTGTAGGGAGAAAGAACAAATGGCAATATGTTTCGTGGTAAATCCTATGGAAATATTTGAACACATCAAGCCATATATGAATGATTCCAAATTGAAGGATAGTTTAGTTTTATGTTCTTTTTGGCTGTGCAATAATCACGAAAAAGAATTTAAAATTAATGTTATAAACGTGTTCAAGTTCTGCAAGGCTCCTTATCAAATGAAATGTCTCCACAGAATTAACAAAATACTAAAACATCACAATAATTAGAAGGTATTAAAACATTACGGTACATTTTAGATTACCATTGAATACATAGATTAACATGTGGTGGTTAAGGATCGTATCAATGATAATGACGTGAAATATGCTTAAGGACAAGTATTTGTATACTATTCAATTAGCCAATGTATTAGTGAAAATAACTCTGTTGAAAGTTGGCTGATAATGATCTAGTTTATAATTCATGGTAGTGTCATTCTTATCATTATGAGTCTCTACACCTTCAGTCGTTTGTCTTTCGATGTGCTGTAGTTGTCAATTATGTCTATCTTGAAGTCAGGTACTTGATGGGGGTGTTCCTCTAGCATGTGCCTTGCAAAGACATTGTGCTTGTATCTATGGGGGTTATTGAGAGCAGTCTGGTGTTGGCGGCCTCTAACATACTCTGACCTGTTCGTTTCACCTATGTATGTGCTCTTAATATTGTTTTTCTCACAAATTCTGCATTGTCCTTTGTACACTGCTCCCTCTCTCTCCGACAGTTTCCTTTTCCCCTCACTATTATGTATAAAGCAGTCACACGTTTTTACATTTTGTATACAAGGCAGAAGTGATTTAATTGTCCTTCCATATTTGTCGACTACTTTTATCTTCATCCCTAGAGGCCGCCAACACCAGACGTGTATCACTGAAGTAGTTTGAAGCAAAACTATTCTTAATTTTAATACCACTGGCATGTTATTAACCAATTTTCGATTGAATTAGTAATTTAAATTTTAGGTGATGGTTCAGCAAATTTCATCCCAACCTACATAGCTAGATGGAATGTGTGTCAGCTATAGAAAATGGGAACTAATATACGATCATCTAGCTTGAAGACATAATATAATGCTCGTAAGTCAGTCTCCAAGCACAATGCGCTACACAGCACCATAAAAAAGTAATCTTCTTTCTGGACACCATAGAAGCCTCGTACTATGCAGAAACACATATTGGAGTAATTTGCACAAATGCTTGTTTGCATTATGATGCACTGCCTCCTTTTCATTTTGTCATGAAATACATGTCATTTTGTCATGGAGTGTTTTTCTATTTTGAAAAGGAAACATAAGTCTTGAAAACAGTTAAATAAAGTCATTTCAAAATTAAAAAAAATAATTGTGGGGTAAAACGTAGGAAAAAGAACATAAAAGAGAATATATAGATATATAGGACGCACACCCTGGAAAGTGTGCTTTACTGTTGGTGTGCATTATGGTTAAAACGTGTGTGTACTATTTATTTTTAAGTAAAGGTGAATTCATCTGTGACCATCTTATTTGCCGTAGAATATGCTTATCGTAATTAAACATTGTTACAAAGAGTACTTAAAAACTGAATGAACGTTTGATTGTTGTAAAGTATATAGAATATATCACTGCAGTATTTTGGTGATGAAATATAGGCAACTTAATCATCTGACAGCCGTGATGCATATTAGAAATTGCATTTACAACCATTCAATAATTAATATAAATTTTGGGTGATGACTTACCAAAGCTCATCGCAATCATATAACTGTGTTTAGTTGGCGAGATGGATGTGTACTAGCTACAGCTGAAGAAACACTGTCATCTAAAGTCTGTACTAGCGGGTGTTGAGGCAACTCATACCTCAAAATACGCAGACTGTAAATAGTAATGCTTTTTCGCAGCACCTTTTACGTCACTTCACAAAAGTTGACCCCGTGGTCATAGATCATGATGAGTTTTTAAATAATCTTTTGCACTCATTTAAACCGCCGTTTTTATTGAATTTTTAACCTTGGGGCCCTTCGAATGGCCAATGTGAAAAAAATCAACATTTATCTACAGTGTTTATGTTTGGTTCCAATGATAGATAATGATTCACAGATCAGAAAATTAAAAAAAAAATAAATGAAAAATATGTTATTGTCTAATGGACTGTGAAGTTGTCGGAAAATACATATTGTTTTTTTCATGCATATTACGTTTTATCTACGAGGTCAAACTACAACTATGAATCCATTTGTTTATTTCATTTCTTCATCTCACATTGTCCATTTTGCATTTGTGTGTTTACAAGCGGTACATAAAACATGACACCTGGGATGACACATGTCATTGTGCCATCCCAGTGAAGAGAACCAGTTTGTCTTAATTGTCCAAATGTCCAAGTGAGAGAGAAGAGCAGAGCAGACAAGAGAGGGCTGGAATCGGCGGCATGTCCTTTTATACAAGACCCATCCACGGGGCAGCCCATTGGCAGCATCACGGCAAACAGCAATGCCCATATTTGGTCACGCCGCATTGCCACGTGCACACTCTACATGAATATATAATGAGCAGCACAGTGGCATTTGCAAAAGGCTCTACTCACTTGAACACTGGCATTTTATTTGGAATATGTGCTTTTCAGAATACAATAAAATACATAAATTCCACACTAATTATGCACCTCACATGTTTTGTCCAATTTGGTAACCAGTATAATTACATCACTTAATTAGTGCACGTTCATTTAAAATGCTCATGGCAAACTACTCGTTTCCCCAAATGCATCCGAGCCAAACAGCAGGCTGTATTGATTATTTACGGGTCATAAACAACCAACTGTCTGATGATGGCTCAGATAATGATATGGCGTACAGAGACTGATGCAAATATTACGTTACATGACAAAGTGTCTTAAAAGGTGCTACAAAAAAGCTTTATGGAACACCCTAGCAGACTACTCGATAAACAACATAAAGATCTGGCGATTTAAGAGAAAATGTGAATGGTTAGAAGCTTAGCACTGTAGCTCTCTAGACCTGCAGGTAGATCCCACTGCATGCTTCCCGGGGAGTTAACAAATATTTTGACCATGCCACTGTGTATCTAATTTTTATTATGTAAAGTAAAACGTGCAAGTGTACTGCAGACTATAACAAGTACATTTGCAATAAAAATAATATGGCTCGGAGTGTGAATGAAATCTACCGCTTCTGAGGTTAAAGAATGACCGAAGATTGACTATCTATTCATCATCGGTTTCACGGCTTGATCACTCACAGTGCCTTTACAAGTCCATGCTTGTTTCAACCTGTGGGTTAAGAACCGACTTTTCTGAGGAGAATATTCCGTGGGCTCATAGGCAGATCCAGGGAGGGCGGGGGCGCCCCCCCCCCTTTTCCCACCAAAATATTTCATTTTCATAGGGTTTCTCATAAAATCCCAAAGTGCGCCACTCCCTTTTCCTTAAGTGTGCCCCCCTTTTCCAAATACCTGTATCTGCCTATGAGGCTAGACTTGCATGAAAAACAAAGCGTTAGAATTCCGGCTGAACAACACAGCAGTGGGCCTTCTGATTGGTTGGAATTCGAGCTAAGTTCCACAAATATGGACATGGTTCCCGGTATATGATTGTATCACTGCTTTAGGCGGTGAGATATGACGATTGTGCTATCTATTGAAATACATTTAACTGTGTGTGATCATTATGTTTAAAACACGCATATAGTAATTATTTTCTAGAAAATGAGCACAAATCTTTGATCATATTATTTACAATAAACCATGTTTCTGTAAACAAATTGTGTTTGAAACCGGAATAAAATTGTTATTGTTGTAAATTATGTGGATGATACTTGGTATCACTATAGTTAGGTCAGCCTTTTAATTGGCCATTCATCAA
This sequence comes from Streblospio benedicti, assembly GCA_019095985.1. Taxonomy (NCBI): domain Eukaryota; kingdom Metazoa; phylum Annelida; class Polychaeta; order Spionida; family Spionidae; genus Streblospio; species Streblospio benedicti. The sequence goes on along the minus strand of CM032659.1, from coordinate 36,067,707 downwards.
TTTTTCATTTACAATATGTTGACAAGCTGTATTGAAGAAGCACGCTTTTAATTTGTGTAGCTGAAGTAGAGGGTGTTGTAAACGGGTGAGCGGGAATCGGAATATAGGATTGTTATGTTTTACCCACTTTACTTTTTATCCTCGTCACTGTACTGTTGGGTTGAGTTGCACGGCAATTGTTCCCAATCGCAGAAGGGCTCCTTGTTGAATGTGTCTAGGTCGTCTTTGTAGCAAAAACATATCAGCGTTTTGCCCACAGTGCAAACTGCAAACACCTATGAACTTAATTGTTTTAACGTTGTTTCTTCTCTGCTTGGTTTAGCCATAAATCCTGTGCAGAACGGTATGGGGTTGGCGCGTACGCGTACTCTTTACACGGTAGCAAGGAGCTTGCTTCGAGGGTCAAATCCGACAATCTCTACCACTGAAGAATCACGCTCATTGTACGTCTTTATTCAAGCTTGATTTCATTCCGACTCACTGACCATCGGTAATCTATGGTCATATCACACGCAGACTATGCTGTTCTCAGGCCTCGCCAGCTCCAGCTAGTGGCGTGTGACGTATGGCCGACCTGAGTTATGGCTCCCGTGCCTATACGTTACACTGCAGTATGTCAATATTTTTGGAAGAGCTTTGCATTGCAACAGGCTCTTTACATCCATATGAGATTAATGGAGGGAGATGAAAGTATGATGAGAACGCTAGGTGATGAATATTGATTGGGGTTTGTGCTAGTGAGTGTTGAGACAACTGATACACCACTCTGTGCAGACTGCTTTTGTTTCTCTTACATGTCAAAAAGGTACAGGTCTGGCAATGCAAGCGAGTGTGAATGGTTAGTAGCGTGGTTCTGATATACACAATAGATTTATGAACTGAAACGAACTGAAACAGTCATACACGGGTATCTCTTTCACACTGCCTATCAGCAGTCGTACAACATTAACGGCTGATTGTTACTGTAAGATAGATTATTTACAAAATAGTTATAATTTATTGACGGTAGGCTCACAGTATAAATTGCTCCTGTGGGTCGGCTTGCTACCATTTATGTAATAAAAGGTGCACACACTGGAAAATGTGCTCAACGGTTTGTGAATGTTATGTTTAAAACGTGTATGTACTAAATATTGTTAAGAAAATGGGAATTCATCTATGATCATCTTATTTGCCATAGCATATGCTTATCGTAAACAATTGTGTTACAAAGAGTACTTAAAACCAGAATGAACATTTGACTGTTGTAAAGTATATAGAAAATATCACTGCAGTATTTTAACGATGAAATATAGGTAACTTAATCTATGGTGCATATTGCCAATATGCATTCACAACATTCATACATTCATCAACATACGAAAAAAAATATATATATTTTCGGTGATGGCTTACGAAAGATCATGGCAATCATAAAACTATGTTAGTGCAGCTAGATGGCAACTCATACCTCACAATAGCAGACTGCTACGTAAGCACGCAAAGATTAGAAGGGTAGCACTGTAGCTCTCTAGAACTACAGGTTCCCCCGAGAAGTTAATAAAGATTTTGCCCATGCCACTGTCTATCTAATGTAGATTATGTAAATCAAAAGTGATGTATTGCAGACTATAAACACGTGCAGTTGCCCCTGCAAAAGGAAAGGCAAGCGTTTGTTTGCCGTGATATACATAATATGTGTTTATGAGCTTTAACAAACTGACTGGATCAGTCTCAACATAGTCGGTTGAGAGTAATCTCTTTCACGCTGCCTATGAGCGACTTACAACAATAACAGGAGATTTTAACATGAGGTTGTACTGTATATTTCAAAATAGCTGTAAATCCATTGAAGATCAACTTAGTACCACATTGAATCTAGGACGCACACACTGGAAACTGTGAACATTATGTTTAAACCACGCATTCACTAATCACTTGCAAGAAAATGTGAACAAAGCTGTGTTCATGGTATTTACAATTACAAATTTCTCTATCAAAAAGTTTGTCACCAAGTGCACCTGAAAAACACAGAATTAAACGTTGATTGTTGAAAATTATATAGAAAATATCACTGCAGCATCTTGGAGAAGAAATATACATATGGTAATCTGTTGATGCCATCTTTATCTTGTAACATACTAAATTGCATGTGAATAGAAAATAGTGATAATATTTTGGAGATAGCATTTCATTGCTATCAATTTACTATAAATATACCACATTGACAAATCCACAGTGGATGTGTGTCAAGGGGGCAGGTGGTGCAGGACTAGAATAATGGTACAGAAGAACCACTTTTAAAGGAACGTTTTAAAAACAAAATGCATATCATAAAAAATACTAAACAAAATGAGAAACGAGACTCCCGTATAGAGTGAGCATTCCCTCAAAGTAGCATTGGATTATTAAAACCAATATACGAATACGTAATGCTGTTAGCGTTATAATGTTACATGCGAATCGAGCGTTTTTATTTTATTTTATTATTTTTTACAAATAAACTATAAGTTATTTATAGCGGTTTAAGATGATATGTTGCAAACGAAGTGAATGGAATGTTAGCTGAAATATTTGTCTTTCATTAAAAGAAATTGTCTTCACAGAATAATTCAGACATATAAGGATAATGTTATTAACACTATATGTTCCCTTTCTACAAGTAAAATGAAAACATATGTAAAAGTAAGCATCATACAGTGGACATCTTTCTTCACTTTCGATAGGTCTGTTGCTTAGATTTGAAAAATAAGGTATTTCAATAGTGTAATTACAAATATACTAGTAGATATTGCTAGTGCCGTTAAACAGGTTTTAAGGGGATGTGTAACTTTGTAATGGGACAAATAATTAATTTTCAATCTCTTGATGTTCATAATACTGTAAAAAAAGACGAATAAAACGTTTAGAAAGGATTTTTTTTAATCACCAATAGTTTTCTTTCTATTATAACACGTTTTGTAGACACCAGCCCTGACAGGAGTACAGGAGTAAAGATTGGCTTATTCTTCACACGCCAATGAGGTTGCATGACATAACTAATCGCATTTCACATTCTCTTTCTCTTTGGTACCAACGGATATGCGCACTTAGGCAACATCGAACAGAAACTAAATTGAGTTGCATAATGAACATTAATTATGCAAGAAACTGTTTACAGTTGATCACTTACACTAATCTTCACGTAAACACCAGATGCAGCTGTTCATAAGACCGTGTCTAGTCTTCCAAGCACGTCTGTCGCTTTGTGCAAGACACTGTGATGTATTTTTGTTAAACATAAGCTATTGTCAAACAGGTGATCAATATTTCATAAAATAACGCCGTCTCCCTTATCGCTTGAATAGGCTTATCAAATACAATTATCATATCCGTGTTTTAGTACGGCGAGACTGCTTTTTGCGGACGGTATTTGAAAACACAATATGCATCAACAAAATGAAGACTCCTTTACCAACATTGTGTTCATTGTAATCCGCCACGAATGGCATCTATCCACCACGTACACAGATGAGACAAGGGGCGGTAATATAATGTATGTCTACATGGCAATGTTACGCGGAATAGCTACCAATCAATAGTAGCAGCCTTTTTAGTCACATGCATGGACCCATATCGCCAGAACACCCTGCCGGACATGCACAGTGAAGTTACCGAGGACTGACTGGGATTGGATACCGGACAGTTATGGACGTTGACTTGGGTATGTGAACATTCTAGATTACAATTTTGTTTTTAAGTTTAGTCTTTATATGCTATCGACTCTAAAAAATAAACATCCACAATATGAATATTTTATATCAGCTTTGCAGCACCAAAGCAAACCTATCATAAAAGGGAGCAAACTTTAGAGCTGAAAATACAACTACCACTTAGACACATGTATCTAGGAGAGACGTATATACATGCAAGCATGATACTAAGTGGATCAATAAGAAAAAGCAAGACAGTTAGCACAATAACTTACATGCATGATTTGGCAATGTGGGCTAAACATAAGAAATTAAAAAAAAAACTGAATGCTAAAAAGGAGAGGCTGGGGAGGTGGGTGGGTATTTTTAATAATAAAAATTGTTGTTGTACTTAAAATGGTTAATCAAAAGTGAGATGAATTATCTTTCACTGGAATGTGGAGCCCACATGCTAAGGAGATGAAAGACTAAGGGTAAAACAGTATACAGATAACAACTATACACATAAGGGTTAGCTAAACAAATGTACTTGCTAACTTAAAAAGAAAATAAACTTATGCTAAATCGTATTTCTCTCAATTTTTGTCCTGTTGTCAAATACTATACTTGTGGGGATATGTCCATATATTGTGATTTGCGAATGTGAACTTATTGATGTGAATAAAAATCATAATTCAAAGTGATTCTGTCGGAACTTTGTTTCTTTGGAAGATAGAAATATTACTCAAAGAAACTTATAAACTTGCCCTTCTGTACAAGGCATTTCTGGTTGCAGACACCGGGCCATCCTTGCCTACAGTAAGGGAGGAAGAGTTCAAGGTGGGCGATGAGGTGCGGGTAGATCTCACTGAGGCCTACGAGGGTGAGTATCTGTATGTATAGTTGAAAAAAGCTCTCGGAAGAAGCACTTGTTGCTTCAACATTTGTTTTGCTAGCAGATTTCTTAACATTAAATGCCACCCAATGCCATAGCATATAGACACTCCTTTTAATGTCAATGGAAAGTCTACATTTAAAAATCATTACCACATTATCTCTGTTTCTATGCTTGGAATGTCATTTATTTCTGTACATATTCAGAACAAGAGACAGAGAGAAGCAGTCCCCTAGATGACGTCCATGTCAGGCCCTGGAGAGAGTTGTGCGTGGACTTCACCCAAACCACCACCTGCCATGGAGTCCGCTTTCTCACAGAGTCCTCTAAGTTCTTCATAAGAAGAGTGACGTGGACTCTCTTCCTTCTCGGGGCAACAGCACTGTTCCTCTATTTGATGCTTTCGAAGCTCATCTTCTTCTTTGAGTATGACAAGACGGTGACCGTTGCTGTTGTCTACAACAAGACCATGAAGTTTCCAGCAGTTACGGTTTGTAACCAGAATCAGTTTGAAATGACTGCAGTGCATAACATGTCAATGATGGACGCCCTAAGAAGTGTAAGGCTAAAAGAAGAAAATGCCACCGAATATATAGTGGATCAGAAGCGCAGCAAATTATTCACTCTTATAAGCTACATGGACAACCTACCTGAAAACTACACAGCTTATAAAAACAAAGTTATAAATGACGTACCAAGATATATTTGCAGAGAGGTATGTCTCCAATTGTACGGTTTAGAATGTCGCAGTTTGCTCTATAACCGACAATTAAGACGATGTATCATCACAGAAAATGTAGTTGGCTTACAGAATTACAATAATTCTAATGTACACTATTCGTGGGAGCTCTACTTGAGAAACTTCAATTTTACGTGTACGTTTGAAGACAAAGCCTGCCCTTACATCACTGACGAACACCATGAATGTCAATATGAATCATCAAGAATATCAGTTGACAAATTGAACGATCTCCTGAATTCGCTTCACTTTTCAACCACTACAATTCACCTTGCCGATGTAACCTTAGGACTGTCAGCGGGAAGAATATTGGCATTTACATATAATGAAATGTATAAGCCTTATCTTGGCTGTACTTGGGCCATAACAACACCTCTTTTTAGAGCATCTGATAAGTGTTTGGAGTTGTTCTACTATTTTGCATTTATTGATTTGCAGGACTCCGCTTTTTCAATAAATCTAATTCATGATGATCACTCAGTGAGAGAACTAGATCGAATTTCCCCCCAACATGAAACGTTCGTCAACGACGCTTGGAATCGTGTCTTTTACAGACTACCTCGCGGATTGTTAAGAATCCTAATCAAAGCAGAGCATATTAATACTCAGTTCATGGACACAGTAGGTTTTGATGACATATCAATTCAGGAGTGTAGCGCCTTCTCCAGCCAGACATGCAAGAGAGTCAACACAGATGTGATCTCCAGCACAGACGACATGATTGAAGCTGCGAGGACCCTTCCCTATTGCCCGTGTGAGGCTGGGTGGTTTCGCTGTTCACGAGATGGTCTCTGCATTCCAGGAAGCCTCACGTGTAATGGCCAAGACGACTGTCCGGATGGCTCAGACGAACGCAATGCATGTCGCCATAAAAAAGACATCACTTGTGACTTCGAAGACACGTTTCTATGTGGATACAAATCACATGGATGGAATGTGCAAAAGGCCTCGCTAGGTTTGTTAAGTTACTTTTCGTCATCTTACTCAACAGGAGGGGATGGCAAACTAGGCGGGGATGGCAATAACAATGAGTTAGGTCATTACATGGCTGCAGATATGCGGATGGCACATCATTCAGATATATATTACTTAATATCTCCTCAAAGAACTTTTAAAGTGAATTTCGCCCTATCATTCAAGTTCTTGACTAGTAAAGTAGCGCCTTTATTTACTTGTGAAGTATTGGTCATGCGCAGCGATGGACATGTATATGCATTTGAAATGACCACTGGCTACCGCCAACCATTTGATTGGTATGTGGAATACAAATGTTTCCCCCCTGGCACATATTCTGTAGCATTTAGAGATATATCTACTGATATAATGTCATCTAACAATCAGTTTGTTACGTTTACTGCTGTGGACACTATAAATGCTAATGAAAATGAATGTACCATTCTTAATGAATACATAAAAGCGGAATCACAGGGATGCAACTTAAATGAGATCAGGTGTTATGAGACAGGTGTATGGTATGAAATTGTGACAGTCGATAATGCGTTTTTGCTAAAACATATTAATTCGTTACTAATGACTAAATTAACCAGCCCTCTGGTTCCGTTGTCTGAAAATAGCTGTCTGAGTTTTAATGTTCAAACGTATCTTCCTGTTATTGCAGCTGTTAATATTGCATTCATTATAGGTGGTACTCATATGCAGGAGTCCTACTTCAAATTGGGTATTGGCCGCCACTCAGTTAATGTTGGCATTAAAGGTCAACATTCTTATTTTATAGCAACTTGGAGATTTGCTTTGGATGGGTCTTATAAACACATCTCGCCAGGATTGGGTTGTGACATTATCCTCATTATTGATGGTATTAATATGGTTAAAGATACAAATAATACATGCCACTGTAACGACGGGCAGGGAGTTGGTGGAAGCAATACTTCTGTACTATGTGGTGAAGCCTCCATACAATCACTTTGGCCTGACAGAAATGAAGATAATGAAAAAATGGATCATCTTAATGCAGGCAATGAAAATGGATCGAATGATGAATCTTTCTCCTCAGTTTATGAAGATAATATGAGTGGATCGATAGGTGAACATGGGTCCGCACACTGGCATGGCGAAACGATTAGCCCACCCCTGGACAGTGATGTCAACAACTCTTCTGAATATGGCGGGTTTGCTGCAACTACTCAAGATCCTACATCATCTGGACATATGGCACCAGCACCAGTGAGTGACGATACTTTGCGAGTTAATGGAGATGACTCATCAACGCGTTTTACTGAAATATTTACATCTGTCGGGTTAAAATCTGCTCAGGTTACTGATCATGCCACACCTCCTGATTATGTCAGTGCAGATTTTACACATTCTGTGTATGGCATTTCTGATCCATTTACTGAAGAGATGCCACTAGAATCCGTACACACTGCAGATTTTGCAGGAACAAAAGCCCGCAGAGCATCAGATGAGTTTAGTGGAAGGGATTCGGATGACGTCACAGATGAGTTTAGTGGAAGGGATTCGGATGACGTCACATTAGCACACACAGGAGACCTGGATGTAAATAGTACAGCTAAAGCAAATGAATCTACAGTGCACCTAGGTGACATTGGCGTGACAACCTCGCATATTGCAGCCATTAATTCAGGGAGGTTTCTTCACGAGGCAGCACACAAAGTTCACAACTTTTTGCTGGCGTGTAGTTGGAATCATGTTACTGATCGTGACTGCAGTCAGGTTAAACAAGTACATACTGATCTTGGAGTGTGTTACACATTCAATGGCAATGAGGAAAATCCTTTGAATACGTCAGCCACTGGTTTGGGACTGTCAATGTTACTCAACATTGAACAATATGGCTATATGAAGGGCTTCGCCAATTATGCAGGTGTGAAGGTTTTTCTTCACCATCAGGATGAACTTCCTTTTGTGAGGGATTTGGGAGTAGCTATTCCACCTGGCATGCAATCATTAGTTGCCCTTAAATATTCTGAACTCACAAGTATTAAGGCACCATGGGGAAACTGTTCAAACGAACCAGCTAAATTCTATCAGGATGACACTTATACCAGATTCAGATGCTTAAGGTCATGTGAAACAGAGGCATTGCTGGAGGCATGTGGTTGCAGAGAAAGCCATATGAAAGGCCCTGGTAATGAGTGTAATGTGTCAGCATATCTGCGGTGTGCTCGGAGCAATCACAAACCATTTAATACAAACTGCGACTGTTATGATCCATGCCAGTCTCAGAGTTTTTCAGGAGATGTGTCATATTCACATATCTCGCTATCCCATTCTGATAATTTCATTGCTGCTAAAGTAAAAAAACAAATAAATGCAAATGTTCTGGCCAGTGCTGAAGTCAGACACAGGACAGGGAATAGTTTTGTGGAAACAATGACATTGCTACAAAATTTAGCTAAAAGTTATGCTGTTGCAATGTCCTTCATGAGAAAGTCTTTTTTGAAAGACTCTTCAGCAATCTACGATATTATCTTTGCTTTAAATGATATGCGTTATTATGTGAAGCTTGATATGCGGATATTAGAACGTCCCTTTGAAGACAGCAAGTATACACACTTTCCGCCAGAAAGTGTGGCAAGGATAACTCATTTGTCACAAATAATAGATATACAGCTGTCTCATCATGATACAGCTATCAATAATGCCATAAGGGCACACAGTAGTGGTGAGTGGACAAAACTTGATCTAACACATAACAAAAAAGTATTTCTTACTATGTTTAACGATATGGCAAATTTAGTTGAAGAAATTAATAAAGGTATTCTGAGGCCCCTTTCCCAAGGAATAGCTAATGTTACAGAGCAATGGCATAGCCTATATAACAATTTAGAATTTGACATAAAGATAAAGGGAATTCAACGTTTGTATATTTGTGGTCGCCCAACATTAGACACAGTTACTTTATACATTGCGACGTATCATTCTCCTTGCCCCAACGATGGCAGCTTTACCTCTTTTCATGCACGACAAATACTATATGCGGTATACAACACTATTCTGTCAATAATTCAAGATCTTAAAGAAGAACTAAGCACAAACCAGCTACATCTTGAAGAAGCCGTACAGACTCTACAGGAACATCTGGATAGCTTTATAGATCAAGTTGATAAACAGACAGAAAATGAATGGATCAAGTCTAACCTCATCAAGCTGGATGTGTTCTATGGAGAGTTGAAATATGAGTCTGTCGTCCAGAAACCTGCCTATGACATGATATCATTCTTCAGTGACTTTGGCGGTTACATGGGCCTACTTCTCGGCTGCAGTGTGGTGACCGTTCTTGAAGTCCTTGACCTCTTCATTTACAACGCATTGGTAAAATGTAAGCACAGAAAGAAAGTGAAGCCTTTGGGTCAAACGCAGGATCACAAAATATCAACGAAAATAATTGTGAATTCTCCATCCATGTCTCCAAAGCAAAATTAAATGATTTTAGCTCAATTGAAGCTACCACAGCACCATGTGTGCGGGCAACTAAACGGAACTTATTGATGGTATATCAACCACCAACAGTAATTCTCTACTAAGTGGATGTTCATAATTTCACCACAAGTCACCAAACCAATCAAGATGGACACTATGCTGAGTGTCGGATGCATGGTGTCGTGGAGAGAAATAAAACTCACATTAATTAAAATGGTCGGCTAAAAAGAGTTTGGAAGCCCTTCAAATGGTTATTTAAAAGGAATCTTAACATCATAAGGCACGTTGCATATAATTAACTAAACACTAAAGCAGATGGCTTTGATAACCTCAATGGTGACCATATCAAATATAGGGATGACAAGCTGGCAATTTACTTCAGTGTTGTGTTTATGTTATGATTATTCATGATTTTTTACACGAGGACATCTTAGATACTATCAGTATTCATTTGATAAAAAACAAACAAACGAGGGGATTTTACTGATAAAGACAATTATCGGCTCCTATATACTAGCAATTTCATGTGTAGTCTCTTCATGATTTGAATGTTTAATACTCAATAGATAAAAGACTCTGCTCCAATCAATTTGGCTTCAAGTAGGGATTGTCTACTGAACTTTATAATTTTTCCTTAAACCAAATTTATATGTGTTTCTTAGATGCTAGCAACGCGTTTGCGTTTAATAAATTAAACCACTGGCACCTCTTTATTTTTAGTAAACTTTTATATTCAGGTCTTCTTTGTATTAGTGTTAGGATTAGTTTACATTCATATATATATACATATATTGTTCAATGGCCTGGTTGTTTATCGTCTCATTTGTATGTGACAAATGGAGCTCCTTAAGGTCGTATTTTATTTCATGTCTTCTTTAATGTTTTTATGGATGGCTTAAGTTATGAATTGAATAATTGTAATATGGGTTGTGTGATTAATAATTGCAAAACCGATCACTTATTTTATGCTGATGACAGTGTTCTTGCTTCTTCCCCTACTGCACTTCAAGAGCTTTTAAACATTTGTTCAACCTATTCAAAGAGGTTTGAACTTTGTGATAATGTAAACATATCCGCCGGGTATGGTCATCATGTTTTTACTTCTGTAATTTTATTAAGTTGTAAAATAGGGGTTTTACTGTCCCATTAACTTTAAAAATATGTTGTTGTTTTTTATTATCTATGTGTATAGTGTACATATTTATTGTTTTACTATGGGAAACATATACTGTACATTTTGTCTGAAATTTTCAGACTGAAATAAAGACATATTACTCATCAATAAACAATAGAAAATGGATAATTTGTGAACAATTCCATTATAATTATTTCTACACACGAGCTGCTTGATGTGTATATGACTAATTAAAAATTTAAAATTGTTTTATAAATTCCATCATCATATACTAATATTCTTAAATACTTGTATTCATTTGGTGAACTAGATATCACAATTGACACGATCAAAAGACACTTACAATTCATACAAATATGTTCTAACCAGTGGGATTCCGTATCAATAAACTATTCATCGAGTCTACAGAGGATTATGTACCTCTTCGTAAATATATGACTAATGTTATTGTTATTATCATATATGCTGATGCCGAAGGTATAATTGGTTTGTTATTAGTGATGAAGGCACCTACAGCACAGGCATTACAATCCGTCTATACAATGCTACATTTTAATGCATTTTATTGTACATATGGAACTTTTGTGTCAGTACTATCATCTGCGTTGTATCTGTGTTCGTGTTGTGTAGTCTATATTGTTGCGCCACTTCAGCTCAGCTGCTGAAGCAAGCATTGTGTTTTGTTCGTTTGTAACTAACTAACTAACTAACTAATTAATTAACTAACGAACTAACTATGTAACTAACTAACTATGTATGTATGTCTCCGGACAAGCTAGCGGGCGTACCAATGAACCAATTTTGTTCAAACTTTACACAACTATGCTGTTTGAGACGACACCAAGGTGATTTGATTTTGGGCAATCTGCCAATTAAAGTGTGCTTTCCATAGGACAAGTATGGTCCATTTACAACATTCTTATTACTTTTGAATGGAGAAGTACAGATATATACCCTATTAGCTGCAAAATAGACTAGTTGGTGCTGACTGTTATTTGCTACTATAAAATCAATAAATATATAGCATATTATTTGCGGCTGGTATATTGTAATTGTGTACTTTTAATCAAGCTTTCCAAAACATTTAATAAACAACTTTAATGTCCATAAGTCAACGTTGTTCTAGCGAGTATACATTGTTTCAGTATACATCTAATTGCCCATAAGTCAATGTTGTTCTAGCGAGGCCATGTTCTTTGAACACTTTAGATCTAGTTATTTACATGTTAGTATTGGTATTGATACTTGTTATGTTCTACATGTTACTGTACGCACTTCCCATGAGTTTCACGAATAGTGATTAATAAAGCTTTACTTTACTTACTTACTTACTTACTTACTTACTTACTTACTTACTTACTTACTCACTCACTTACTTACTTACTTATTTACTTTAGTGAACATAATATAAACCAGATTCAAGTTAATAAGGATTATAATGCTTAGAGAATTGAATTAGTTTGAGGTAATTACTAGTGCAAATCTCAATAATGCATGGTCGACTTTTAAAGATTTGTTTAATCCAGTTGTGGATGATGTAGCTCCACTTAAAGAAGTCAGACGGAGACAAATAGGGAAAATTTGATTTTTTTTTTTTTTTTTTTTTTTTTTTTTTTGGGGGGGGGGTCAATTTTAGAACTTATCAGAAAAAGGGATAAAGCACAACTGGAATTTAGAAAATTTTATAAAAAAAGCCATTGAGTATTTGGAATTTAAATGATTGATTACTTCAACCAAACTTACAATTATAAAAGGTTTTTTGTGTTAAACATGAAATAAATTAACACCAAAATAACCCAAACCAGATTTGGGAAAGCCTCCGGAATCTAGGAATCTAGGAATGCCTTTAAATTCTAATTCAATGTCTAACAATATTAGTCTGCGAGGTGATGATAGTGAAGACATTACTTTTTGAAGATACATTTATGGCCGATACGTTTAATAAATAATTTTGCAATATTGCAGATTGTGTAAAGTCAAACGTGCACATGTACTGCAGACTATAACACATACATTTGCCCTACAAACGGAAAGGCGGACGTTTGTTTTCCTTGATATACATAATGTGTTTATGAACATTACAAACTGACTAGAACAGTCTCCACATCGTCGGTTCCCAAAAATCGCTTTCACACTGCCTATGAGTACTCAACATTAACAGCTGATTTTAACTTCAGGTTCTACTTTATATTTCAAAATAGCTTTAAATCCATTGAAGATCAGCTTGCTACCATATTGAATCTAGGACCACACACTGGAAGATGTGCACATTATGTTTAAACCACACATGCACTGATTATTTTCGAGAAAATGTGAGCTAAGCTGTTTTCATGGTATTTACAATTACAAATGTCTCTATCATAAAGTATGTCACCAAGTGCACTTGAAAAAACAGAATTAAACGTTGATTGTTGAAAATTATATAGCAAATATCACTGCAGCATCTTGGAGAAGAAATATACACATGTTAACCTTCAAACTGGTGACATTTATCTGGTAACATACTAAATTGCATGTGAATAAAAAATAGTGATAATATCTTAATATTTTGGAGATAGCATTTCATTGCTATCAATTAAATATAACTCTACCATATTGACAAATCCAGGGCTGGGCGTGTCAAGGGGTCGGTGTCCTTCTTTCCCATCAAAATACCTCATTTTATAGGGTTTGGGGGATTTACTCTGTTGAACACATATATAAAACCAACACGTTATCTCAAGCGCACCTCTCCTTTTATTTTCTGAAAACCTGGATCTGCCAGTGTACCTAGATGGCATTTACAGTGTGTTAACTGCTAGGGGATGTGTAGCATGTGGAATTTGTACCAGTGATTGTTGAGATACACTGTTTGTGTGATGACTGTTCTTCCGTGACATTATTATTAGGACTAGAATCACTATTGTCAGAATTTTCAAACCAAACAAATTCATTTGTTTTATCTGTAGTTTTAAAACTCTCAATTATAATCAGAATTTCACATTTATCAATATAAAATATTTGTCAATTATCAATAAATGTCTTAGAAACGATGGATTTATAATTTGTTATCATCTCAACCTCCCAAAACGTCATTCTCAATTTCTCACAATTCGAACCCACGACCTCTGAGTTGAGATGATAACTGACCAAATATGTAGGGTGTGGGTTACAGGGATAACGGTTCAGCCATGTAACCTTTTAACAGCTCGCTGCTCGGAATGATGTTATCATTGTGGTCGCACAACCTTGGGGTCGTTAGTTCGAGTCCTGACAGGGCCACTTGACATAGTCAAATGGAAGCGTAGGGTTGTAGAACCTGTCTTCAGCTATTCTATTGTGGTAGAAATATGCTTGGTAAAACGATGCGAGAGAGTTTGGTGAACAAGAATTTTCAAATATGTGAATTGTTTCATTTTGCTAAAACCAGCCTTGTGAGTGCGACTTCACTGTGTGAAAAAAACTAGATTGTACTCATAGTAAAATACTCATAGTATCATAGTATCATATGATTGTTCAAACAAGGCGAATTTGTAACGCTGTTGGCGTTATAACAATGATTGTTAGTGCACTGAGGGTTTTTACACTAGATTGGTTGCCGGGTGGACTCTTAAAGCAAGTGCTTAATTATTCATATCAGTATTACATTATATCAAATTCCATGAACTGAATGGCAACGTATCAAACATTTATGGTGAGACATCGAAACAAATTATGCGAACATTTGATCGTGTCTGGCATTGCAAGAACTTTGAATGAAGTAATATAGAACTTTCCATTTTTCGTTCATTAAGAACGTCCACATCTCTGGGTATTTAGGCATGGGCGCAGCTAGTATGAGGCAACTGATATGAGGCGGTCGCCCCACCGTTTTCCCACTTTGCCCTACCGTTTGTTTTGCATTTATTTTGTATTAAAGTCTATTTTAGATTAGATTGGAACGTGCATACTAATTAATCTGTTATTTGTATTTGTTATTTTTGGAAAAGCACATCATCATAGAGCAGTCTCTCAATATTGCGTAGCATCTAGATCTGATGTTATAATTGAATTAATATTTGTTAGTTCGACATAGATCTAACCACCTAAAAGCTAAGAGTTCGCCTACCGTCTTTGAGACACCCCGCCATTTGTATACGATACCTGAGTTTGTTGTTTATGATGGGGAAACGTCAGATTCCAGTTTGGAATTTGTGTGTAATTTGCAATGATATAATCACCTCTGATAGAGGTTCGTCCAAGAAGCAGGAACAAAGTCAATTATCATTGGTCATATTGAAGGGGGAATTCCCAGGAACCACACATTATGTGCGAGTGTTTAGTGTTAATATAAAGAAACGTATCATAACGTTCTCATGCATATGATGCTGTAGCAAAAAATACATAAATTATTCAAATCAATGATAGATGTGTGGTTGTTGTGTTATATTATTGAATTACGATTTTTCAGAAGAGTAAAACTAAACTGCATAGTAATTATGTTCTGCAAGCTATTGTCTTATTAGTTATTTGACACTTATGACTGGCCTTTCTTGTAATATACAATGAGCCGTTAAATGGCCTAGTATTTTTACAGTATGCACGAGAATATTGTGAACAAGCTATATCTAAATAGACGGCTCTTTGCACTACTTGTTATATTTGCTGTATATCAATTTCTAATCCCAGGTATCTTTTGGGTTTATATTTTGGCTGCACACATCTTGTGTGTCAGATAAATCTACATCATTCAGGCAAAGGAAGCACCGGGAGAACCCCACCCCGATTACTTTTGCATATAGATGGCCGAATTATTTTGTAAATATGGCTCTGAATCGGATAGAGCTAGTCGGGACGTGTAGTGAGTGTTGAGCAAACTCATCTCTAATGAGCTGTTCACTACGTATTTGGTACCCACATGTTAAATAGCTCCAGGTTAGATAAGTGACATATGTATGTGATTAGCAGCAGCCACTTTCTGGTGTGGAGACAGCAAAACTCAACTAATATAAACATGTGGACTGACTTTAAATGGTCTCATCAGTGAGATGGTGTCTTTGTGGGGATTCATCGCGACCTGTGAAAGTTATGAAGCCGTGTATACTAGAGACGAGGCTTTAGGTGCGTGGAAAGTTACGTCTGACATGTGTAGTCACTTGCTCTTGTTGCTAGAATGCGGAAAGTGCAGACAAATCGTCGCCGAGTTTTTGTGGTGTAGATAGCCACCGTGAAACACAGACATAACGTATTTACAGCTTCTTTTTTTATCAAACTTCTTAAGACCCTCGTCGGTTTTCAAGGCTTGATCACTCACACAGCCTTTACAAGTCATTGTTCATACTGCGTATATAGTCGTGAAATATGACGTTGGTTTAAGACCGTTTCGTCGGATACAGTTTAATGAAAGTATAGTAGTGTAGACAAGGCTCTAGACCACAAAAAAGTGTATTTTTATCATAGAGAATGTCTCGATAGAGAGGTCTTTCCAGAGTCTCTACTCCTTGGCTCTACTTTGGTGTTCATACTGTCTGACAACAAATAGTGTTTATCATAAGGTTGTGATTTCTTAGCATCTCGATTCATCCTTTGAACAAATAACAAACCTGCGCAGATGCTTCTCTTTTCCACAACAACGTGAACAAAGGCTGCCCCCCCCCCCCCTACTGACAAAACCTATACCTCTGATGGGGAGTTTCGCCCATTACTTGCGCGGACGCAGAGGTCAAAACAACAATTTTTGTCGCCCTTTGCCATAAGATAGTGCTTAGTTCTTTCATGCTATTGCTGATGATCAGAACTGTATGAATGGGATTAAATAAAAGCTGAAACTTTAGGCGCCATGATCGTGGTGGGAATCAGCATGAAACAAATCATGTCATGAGGTCCTCATGTCACATAGAAGTAAAAACAATAAAACTACAAAATCCAGCAATGAAATATCTAATCACATCAAGATTTTGGTCCGTTGTGTTGAAATATTCAATCAATGGTTTCAGAACATTAATATTAAACTACATTGTAATCATGTTCTTCAAGCTATTGTCTAATTGGGTATTGACAATTATGACGGATATTTCTTGTAATATACGGTGAGGTGTTAAACGACATAGTGTTTATACAGTATGCATGAGAATATTTTAGATAAGGTATTTATACATAAACGGTCCTTTGCACTACTTGTCATATTCACTGTGTATAAAGTTCTAATATCGTGTATTCTAGAATTATATTTTGGCTGCACACATCTTGTGTGTCAGATAAATCTACATCGTACAGGCAAAGGAAGCACCGGGCGAGGCCCACCCATATTACTTTCGCATATTAATGGCCAAATTATTTAGTAAAAATGACTTGGAATGGCTAGTCATGATGTGTAGCGAGTGTTGAGCAAACTCATCTCTAATGAGCTACTCATCAACATAAAATAAATAATACCATAAGGTTCTCATGCATACGATGACACATAAAAGCAAAGTAAATAAGACTCTAAAAATCCTGCCATAGAATATTTAATCACAACCACAATCGGGTCCGTTGTGTTAAAATATTCAATTAATGTTTACAGACTAGTAAAGGTAAACTAAACAGTAATCGTGTTATTCAAGCTATTGACTTATTGGTTATTGGCACCTATGAAAAGGGTTCCTTGTAATATACGGTGAGCTGCTAAATGATATACTATTTATAGGGTATGCACGAGATTATTGTGGATAAGCTATATATAAATAGACGGTCCTTTGCACTACTTGGGCACTTTACAAAAATATAGCATTTATTAAAAATTAATTGGTAAGATATTTCGGTATATATTTTATAAATTTTGGTGGCACACATCTTGTGTGTCAGATAAATCTCAATTGTACAGGCAAAGGAAGCACCGGGCGACCCCCAGCCTTCATCTTTACAATTTGATGACACGTAAAATCTAAACGTGTACTTGCGCATGTTAATGATCAAATTATTTATTAAAAATTGCGCTGAATGGGATAGATTATTGCAACATTGTTAACGTTTTAGACCACAACAAAGTGTCTTTTTATCACAGCGGATGTCTCGATAGCGAGGTCTTTACTGTACTGTTCAAACTGTCTGACAAAATTATTGTTTATCATAACGCAGTGATTTCTTAGCATCTCCATTCATCGTATGAAGAAGGATCAAACTTACGCAGATGGTTCTCTGGTCCATACCAACTTGCTGTTCCCCTACTGACAAAACCTCTACATCTGACTGGGAATTCCACTCATCACTTGACTCAATGTGGGTGGAAGTAGAGTTCAAAACCACAACTTTAATCACACTTTGCCATATGATAGTGTTTAGTTATTTCATTATATTGCTGATGATCAGAAATGCATGGATGAGATTAAAAAAGGCTGAAACCATGGGAGCCAGCATTGTTATGGGTGAATACGGATATATAGAACATCAACATAAAACAGATCATATCATAACGTTCTCATGCACATGATGACACGTAGAAGCAAAGTAAATAAAACTATAAAAATCCTGCAATAAAATATTCAATCATAACCAGACGTGGCCGTTGTGTTAAAATATTCAATTAATGTTTTCAGAATTTTAAAGTTAAACTACATAGTATTCATGTTCTTCAAGCTATTGTCTTATTGGTTATTGACACTTACGACAGACCTTTCTTGTAATATACAGTGAGCTGTTAAATTGCAGAGTATTTATACAGTATGCACGTGAATATTTTGAACAAGCTATATCGAAATAGATGGCCCTTTGCACTACTTGTTATATTTGCTGTATGTTTATAATCTAATGTATTCTAGATTTATATTTTGGTAGCACACATCTAGTGTGTCATATAAATTTACATTGTGCAGCCTAAGGAAGCTCCGGCCAAGCCCCTACCCATTTTACTTTCGCATATTAATGGCTGAATTATTTAGTATCATGTTATTCAAGCTATTGTCTTATTAGTTATTGACAATTGTGTCTGACCTTTCTCGTAGTATACAGTGAGTTGTTAAATGGTATAGTATTTATAGGGTATGCACGAGAATATTGTAGATAAGCTATATATAAATTGACAGTCCTTTGCACTATTTGTTGTGTATTTATCAGTTCCACAATATATTAACTTGTATGTTTCTAATC
>CM032659.1:36018722-36034470 GCA_019095985.1 Streblospio benedicti | reverse complement strand
ATATGCAGGGAGGTGTTAAATGTCATAGCATGTAAAAGATATGAATGAAAATATTTTTGATATGACACATATAGTATCGATTTACAGTGGTACTCGCTAGTGAAAGAGGGTATGCATGCTTTCAAGACAAATATTTCATATTTTGAGTGTGCACATCATGTGCATATATATAGTATGACAAAAAAAACAATCGAACCTTTTCACATTTTAAGCTTCTCTTGTTTTACAGTCAGATGCAGAAAGTAGATGAAAAAAATGATAATATAATAACAAAACACAGCAAAAATGTTTATGGCCGCTAGAATATCAAATATAACAAATGTGTTAGTTCCAACTCATTAAACTTTTAAGTGTCTGTACGGAAGAGAGCTAGTCTAGTAGAAATGTATAGTGGATATTGAACAAACTCATCTAAAATGATTTCTTCAGTGTGTGGTTGATACTGACATGTTAAATAGGTCCAGGTGAGGCGAGTTACGTGTGTGCTATTAGCAGCTGCCACTGTAGAGGGATTGCGGCATTACAACCATGGGGGCTGCCCACATGGTCTCAATAGAGAGGCGGTCTCTTTGTGATGGTCCATGGTGCTATTTGCAATGATATAATCACCACTGATAAAGGTTCGTCAAATGGGCAGGAGAACAAACAATTATCAGTGGTCACATCGAAGGGAAAATCACCCGAAACCACATGCTATGTGCGTCTGCCTGGTATTTGTTATAAAATAAATCTTATCATAACATTCTCATACAAATAATTGCATACAGAAGCAAAATAGATAAATCAATAAACAACCTAAAAGAAAATATCAAATCACAGCCAGACTTTGGTCCGTTGTGTTAAAATATTTAATTAAGCTTTTCAGAAGAGTAAAGGCAAACTGTCTTTTAATTATATCCTTCAAGCTAATGTCTTATTGGGTATATGACAATTATGTCAAGCCTTTCTGGTAATACACGGTGAGGTGTTAAATGGTATAGCATTTATAAAGTATGCATGAGAATATCTTGGACAACCTTTATATAAATACATTGTACTGTGAATTTAGTTTAACTTTTAAAGTTCTTTATTGGTTATCTGACTATATAATTTTGGATGCGCACATGTTTATACACGTGTCAGCTAAATCTAATACCAACTCCTATTCATGGTTGCTGAGCATTACTTCTCTCATTTGAATAATATATTTGGACATTGTCATAAAAATGTAAACTTAAAAAAACCTGACATGGTGAGCGCATAGTCATTCAATATTCAAAAGAAAAATAATATTTCCAGATAAACTTTAATGCAACATACTGTTATTTTTTGTTTCAGTAGATTTATAATCAATTATTTTAAATCCAT
This sequence comes from Streblospio benedicti, assembly GCA_019095985.1. Taxonomy (NCBI): domain Eukaryota; kingdom Metazoa; phylum Annelida; class Polychaeta; order Spionida; family Spionidae; genus Streblospio; species Streblospio benedicti. The sequence goes on along the minus strand of CM032659.1, from coordinate 36,033,123 downwards.
CATAGGATATTTTAAATGCAAACATGCATCTTTTATATATATATATATATATATATATATATATATATATATATATATATATATATATATATATATATATATATATATATATATATATATATATATATATATATATATATATATATATATTCATTCACTTAGATTTGTATCCCTCTAACAGGTACCTTACCTGTAAGTTGTAGATATATCATGTATTGGTAATCTAGCCGATTCAATGCAAGGCAAATGATATACGTTAAGCAATAGACTGCAGACGTTTAAAAAGACATTTCTGTAGTATTATTTTGTAAATAAGAGTGACTTCAGACTATCATCGGTAGTCACATTTGTTTGTGGATTTGGCGTATCTAGCACATATGGGCGACCCTGGATATTCTAAATTTAGAACACGTCCTATGAAACGTGCAAATACAATGTTGCTGGTTTTAAGAAGTTAGTCTGAACTGCGTGGGAGTGAATTTGAATCAATGACGTACAAAAACCAACCCCCCCCCTGACACTATTTGTAAGTACCGTGAATCTCGCTTTCGAATGTAAACATTACCTTATATGGTCATAGGTTTGAGATCTTTGGAAGCATTTTCCTATTAACATAACTTACATACAAAAATACAATTATTACGACACTCTTTCATTCAAAAATAAATAATCTTCAAGATTATAGATACCTTTATTAAAAGAGATTTGTCATTTACTTAAAAAATACGTTAGCATCAGCTGCATTGGGAATTAGCAGCTAGATATGATACCACTCTAAAATACCAATAAAAATCATTGATAATCAATAACATTATTTGACATTTCATCATAAATATACAAAAGAAAAAAGAGCAATGAATATAAATTCTAATGTCCTTAAGTGCGTTAGAACTAGATCTAGGTCAGAGGGTGGGGTACTGGCATGAACGTCAGTGAAAGTGCGTCGATAATGACGTCTTCCAAGAAATATTGACATCATCAAGTGCTATCTTGAAAAGTGCAGAAAGTAAGTGAAGTACTTTAGATACTGATGCCATAGTCAATGTTCTTCTTTTTCAAATAACATATTTAGTTCAAAACACTCTGAGTTTGTCAAACGGGACAACACGAAAATGGTTAGATCTAGTCTGTCATGTACCCGGGGTCATGTATCACTGTACTCCAAGGTAAAACACGTTCGAATATTATGAATATTTTAATGCGTTAATTTATAAAATCTATGCCATGGTTATATAATATATTAATAAGCAAATTACCATGAAATACTTTTCCATACAACTCTCTTTTTGACAGCATTATTCAATACAAATCCTGTAATATTTGAGCATTAATTTTATCGGATTTGGCCTCCCACATGAAACCTGAGGCAGTCTATCATAATGAAGCATTACTTCATTAAAACTATATCTACAGGATAAAAGATTTAGTCATGAGTACTTTTTCATTCAATACCCATTGTTAGTCACTTCATTTATCACAAACATCCACGATATGCGCATATATAACGTTAAACACCGTCGACGGGGCTTAAAAATCCCGCGTAACAAAACTGTTAAACACCGTACGTCGATTCGAAGGTTCTCCTGCATTCTGTCGCCAAAATATAGAACATATCTATTCCAATTATTGTATAATAAAGATATTTTATGTAGGTATGTCTGGATGTTATTGTTGGTGTAATATGTGCTTTGATATGGCTGGAAAATGCTTCCAAACCTCTCAAAACCTATGACCATATAAGGTAATATTTACTTTCGAAAACGAGGTTCACGGTACTTAACTGGTGAAAAGGGACTAGTCCGTTAGCCACATTCTCTTATAGTTACGTTGGTGGTAGTGGGCGTGGCATCATGAAATAATAACGCTCTTTTCTGAAAATATTTCCGGGACTTTGCGGGAGTGAACTCTACATCAGATTTGGGTCCGTTGTGTTAATTAGAATATTTGATTAATTTTTCAGTACAGAAAAATTAAACTGCATGGTAATGATGTTCTTCAAGCTATTGTCTTATTGGGTATTTTGCAATTATGCCAAACATTCCTTGTAATTTACTGTGAGTTGGTAAATGTCATAGCATATAAAGAGTATGCATGGGAAAATGTGGATGCGAGATTTATAAATCCAAAGTCATGTCCAAGAAAGCTAATGTGAATTTTCAAATTCACGGTTCTCTAGTTTTTATTTTGGACGCACACATCTAAGTGTGTGAGATAACTCTACATAGTACTCTACATAGTACTATCCCAGCGGAAGCACACACATTTATCATTAGTCTTATCAAACAAAAAAATCCACAGAAACAACTAAGTACGTGCGGGTGGCTAATTCATTGTTATAAAAAGATAAATCATATCATAACGTTTTCATGCATATAAGCCACAGAAACAAAATAAATAAAACACGCACCGAACACAAAAAAACATCAAATCCCAACCAGATATGTGTGCATTGTGTTAAAACATCTAATTAGGTTTTTCAGAACACTAAAGCTAAACTATATCGTACATTATCTCCTTTAAGGTATTTTTGGTTATTGTCAATTATGAAAAGCATTTTTTTGAATATATAGTGAGGTGTTAAATGTTACAGCATTTATAGAGTGCATATGATAATATCTTGGATAAGCTACGATAAATGCGAGGTCCTGTCTAAAATAGTTACACAATTTGGTGAGGAGTACTAATTTTTCATTTACGATTCCCCGTTTTCGGTATTTATTTTGGTTGCACACATACGTATATGTGTGTCAGGAAACAAAGAACAAAAACCACGAGCACCAGCATCATGAGTTGGCAGAAATCCGCCATGTACAACATATACAATACAAACGTTTCTTATTGATGTATAGAGTTATAAAGTAGGCATTGTATAAACTCCCTCAACAATGTTTTAGAGCTATTTTAAACTAGAAAGAAGACGTAGCGTTTCCCAGAACTTTTAAAATAAGAATATTGATAGTTTTAAAATACTTGTGAAATTAGTATGATCAAGGCATGTTTTTCTTCTAAATTTTGTATTTACAGCAGTAATATTGGATGTAAATAGTATGAACTCCTGTTTTAAGGAATATTTGCTGATAATGTTTCTGATTTGTATATATTGTATATATTTTTAATCTATGCTATGGACCTGTTTCCGAAATAAAATACTTAGGCCTATTATACTTATACCTATCGATGCTGGAGGCCATGGCTAAGACCTGTACATGATAGAAACACATCGGAGGAGCATCTGAGGAGCATCTTGTCAAAGTTAAGCTAAATAATGGTGGAGGTCGTCTTGTAATAGATAAGAGGTAGTCTTTAAATAGCAAGCTACACATTGTTTATACATAGCTGCCAACTCCCTCTCATCAATTTATTTACTCTCCATGTCTCAAATTAGTATTTTAGAGACCCAAATTAGTATTCCGTGAGCAAAATTCTTCAATTGCCTTTATTTTGCTTATTACAGCAGGGAATGAGGTACAATGAAATCTCGAAAACATTGGCTAGATTAATTTAAATGTATAAAGTGTAATTCAACTTCATTCAAGTCCCGTTGGTGTTCAGCGCGGAGTCCGGAGTGGGGTGGCAGTGCTGAACCAGGGATACCAAACTCCCCAAAAACCTAGGTTGCACGTAGTTATGTTAGCAAATGAACTTAGTAAGGGTAGCATAAGCAGTGATGGTGTAGATGGAGGAGGATGTTGTATCAGTTGTTGGCTCTGTCCGGATGAGTGACAGGACAGTGCGTAGCGTGTACACCAATGCTATGCAATACTTGTTTATGAGTAGTGGTGTAGGGCTGCGGTTTGGTGGTGTTTACTTCAGGAATAGGGTACGTGACTACGTTTGAAAAATTTACGGAATATTTGAATAAAACCATTGCTACCAGTCATTGTAGTGGGAGCAGTGTTCCACCTATGGTCATTAAACTTTCATTTTTTTCACTATACTATAAGTATTTGATCTATAATCATCAAACTTCATATTTAGCTGCATATTGTACTACTCTCCAGGGCTGATTAGATGTTGGTGTACTTCAACCCTCTTTTGATGGAGTTACGATATATTTTTATTTTCATTCTGATTAGATATGCTGCCTTTCTACAATATTCTTTATACATGGATGTAAATCCATTTGAATTACTAACCTTACAATTGATTTACCTAAAAGGGCATGATCTAGTAGGGGGAAATTTTTGGCGTTCCCGATGACTACTTGTTGTTTAATGTCACTGTAAAAGTAGAAATATTTGCGCACGATTTAATCAGCAAAGATCGCATTTTACAATAAACCAGCAAAAATAGCAATCATTTATAGCCGCTAGCAAATACTTTTGATTCAATACAAAATCCAGTTAACTGTAGTGAAAATAACGCATTTCAATATTGATTGACCATGGATCTGAGATGATAATTCCAGGATTTACTTAAGTATATTGAGAATTACAAAAGGGCTTCAGAGGGTAAAATATACATACAGATTATGTTGTAAGCAGCCTATCATGGTACTTGTTGATCCAAGCTCCATGAAAAATATGTTCAATTATAGTGCATATACTTCAATTAAATATGTATATTATTACTTTGTGTATAGACTCACAGTGTTGGAAGTTTACTCAAACACAACTCAACTTAATTTCATTTTAACATTGTAATTTATTAGACACATTTCTTTTAAGCAAGAACAATGCCATAAACACAAGATTTATCATCATTGATTTCTATGCTACAGATCAAATGTAAATGCATTTATTTCTTGTTCTCTGTTGGAGTTTTCCCCTCAACGGCTACAATCTTCACTTTATCTACTGCAACCAAATCATACCCTTCTCTGAACTCAGCATCTTTGAGGACTAGAGTCCACACGCTGTCACAGAAGCGGTATGTGGACAGGTGGCCCTGCAATAACAGAAGTGCACGTTAAGTATTTAGTTAAATATACCGGTACACGTTTTGTGATGGATTTAATATAACATAATGTAATAATAGCATTATTTAGTTTAGAAAATAATGATATTGAATTGTGATCCAAAGAATAGTGGTAGTAGTTGGTCATACAGCTTTTGCTCAACTTTGAAAAGAAACTATCTGGCATTATTTATTATACAAATGATCACAATGTACTTATTTAAATATCGGCCGAACTGCACCAAAATTAGATACTTTCGAGGTATCAACAAGTCAGATTGTAATCTGAAGTTTGGTGACAATTGATCAAATAGCTTTTGCTCAACTTTGTAAACCCATAGTTGGCATTATTGATTATTAAGGTTAAATACAATGACAGCATACTCAAATGTAGACTGAAGTGAACCGAAACATGGAAGATATTAATTAACGTTCGAATGTAATGCCGGGTTTGGTGACAATTGGCCAAATAGCTTTTGCAGCAATTGCTCCTTGACCAGTTGAATTTCATTTCATTAGTAGATGCGCTCGCCAGCACTCCGTCAGACGTTAACAATCCGTCACACGTACATTTTAGTGACGTGACGATCTGCTAACGTCTGACGGAGTGCTTGCGAGTGCATCTAGAATTTAGAAATTGTATAGCAATTGCACGTGTACCTTGAAGCTGGTCCTATGCCTAGCTCTAGTGGCCAGCGCATTATTCATGGCTTTGTCATATTGCAGCATCACTTTTAAAGCTAGCTGAGGAGTTATGTGGCCAGCCTGAAAGTAATGCAACAATTTTGAAAAACAATTTCACATACAATATTACAAAAATACACAGTATGAAAGAAATAAGGCACATGCATGTAAGTTGTCCTATTTATGTTCGTGACCGTGCTGTTTTCAATCACTGAAAAGATCTTGGTGTCATCTACGAACTTTCGATCATACAAGTAACCATGTCTGGCATGTCATTAATGAAAAGCACAAAGAGAACAGGCCCAATCAAACTTCCCCATGGTAACCAGATGTTAGCTCTATAAAATATTGCTCATTAGTATCATTTGTTTGCTAATTAATATAGTATGTGATGGAATGCAAATAAAAAGGCTAAGTATTAGGCTTAAACCAGATCAGATGTCACTTCTGCCCACTCAGACTTCCCTAGTACTCAGTCACCTTCTTGGCGGGAATCTTGCCGCATGGACTTTTCCAATTCTCACGCATAGTATAAGAATCTTAGAAAAGAAACAAAGCCATAAGTACCTGTATTAAGTCATCTAAACTCTCCTGTAATGTTTCCCCTAAAGTAGTGTTCCTATATAGCTGGTAGCTCATGTTAGACACGATTTTTTACACAAACCACGTGTGTTTATTCAGATGACAGCCAACACTGAGAGCAAATTAAATACGGTTGTCACGTTTGCAATGTTTATAGATGTTTGGTAAATCTATAGAGCTACATGCAAACAGAGACACTTCTCCATGAGCCAAGTTTGACCCAAATACTGAACCTGACCGTTTGACCATATATGGCAAACGTGAACTGATGTTTTGATTGACAAATGCACGAAGCAGGTGTTAAAATATGTTTTGAAGAAGGAAATGGCCCATCACGGGTATTTACGATCAGAATACACTATTAGCGAGCAGCCGCATTACTCGTATAAGAATGCCTTTCCTTGTTATTGGCACATTCGTGCCTTTCATAAATTTGAAGACCATATCAAATAGTCGGCACAATCATAATATGTTTTGTGTTTTCAATCAAACATGACAGTGACAAAGTTGAACACGTGAATACAATAATGTACACCTGACTGCACAAAGCGCGCCAAAAAACTTTAGATGCATAACAATGTATAACAAGACAGGAAAAATCATTTTTGTGACACTCCTTCTCCATCACCGGAAGAGGTGACAAAATTATGACCCCTTCCCATTAGAAGATGACTACATTTTGTGACCCCTCCCCCACCCACTTATGTAATTATTGTAGATGGTCTGTAAACTCGCGAGTGTATGATTCTATCCTCGGTCAGGATCGGAATATTTGACCTCTGACATTGCGCGGGAAGAGCATTCTGAAGATGCCAACAGTTGTTTGGAGAAACTGTTAACGTATCAACAAAATTTAGTGTTGTGAATAAAGAAAGATGAACCAATATATTCGATTTTTTAATGTAATAATTCTTCGGTGGGTAGTAGTATTTTTCATTGAAAGTGTTTAGTATGAATTATTGTATATTGTGATCAGTTCATGAATTCTGCCTGACAAATATCATATGATATTGATTTTGGTGATTCATGAGAACGTTCAGTTAGACATATCTTTGATACTGTATTATACATAGATTGTATATATTATTACAACTTTCTAGAAGCCTATGTTTACGTTTTACTAGACTGTTTTGTGATGGAAATGAAAATGTGAAAAAAAAGAAAAAAATCCATCTATTTGATTTTTTTTGCGTGAAACATAATGCAATTAAATTTGACCACCCCCTCCATTTCCATGCATTCAAATGTGACCCCCACCAACGCCCCTCAAAGTTTCCCCTTCCCCACTACACACACAATTTGACGGCCCTCCTCCCCTTCATAAATAATGCCAGCTCCCAAATTCACGGACGTTATGATAACTGTTTGGAGGTTGGTCAAGCCGGTCACGTCATTAAATGAAATTATAGATTATTTTTGCTGCTAGGAGCTGTTCCAACAATACCACCGCTGTGGAGGCCATTTTGTCAATGAAAACACTAAATTTCTAAAGCTATCTCATAAAAATACAAATTTATAAGTTTGCGTTTGCGATGGAAATGTCTGATCGCAGTGGCAAATGGTGTGCAATTTGCAATGATGTAGTCACCACTGATAGAGGTCCGTCAAATGGGCTGGAGCACAAACAATTGTTATTGGTCATATTTGAAAGGGAAATCCGCTGGAGCCACACATTATCTGTGACTGCTTGTTTTTCATTGTAAAATAAAGCTTATCATAACGTTCTTATGCATACGATATCACAGAAGCAAAATAGATAAATCTATAAATGAATCTATTACCCACCTGCAAAGAAATTCCTAATCACAACCAGATTTGGGTCCGTTGTGTTAAACTATTTAATTAAGGTTTATAGTGTGGTAAAAATATATACACTGTAATCTTGTTCTTCAAGATATTGTCTTATTGGCTATTTGACACTTATACAAAGCCTTTCTTGTAATAAAATGGGAGGTGTTAATTGCCACAGCATATATATATATATATTATTCATGAGAATGCTGTGGATAAGCTATTTACAAATCCAAGGCCCTGGATACAATAGTTACAGGCTAAATTCAAGTGCCTAGACCCAAATTCCTGGTTCTTTACTTACCTAATGCATATTTTGGTTGCACACATCAATATTTTGTGTGTTTGGAAAACTACATTGGTCTGTCATTTAAATAAACACATATATCAGTATAAAATAGTTATTTTCTCTCATAGCCTCTATTCATAAATCTACAAAGCACCTGGGTGGGAGGTGGATGAGATATACAATTAAGTAACGAGTAAAATACATTGCGCCTGACCTTAATATCCTTATAACCTCAGTGCGCATAGAGACAATGAGGGAATGTTGTTGGGGGCGCGCTATGCCTAGGGCACATCAGGCCGCAAAGTCAGTTTACTGTCAGTCTACTGCCAAAAACTTATACAGAACATAATGATGAGTTAGGTGTACATGAGTATCACCTCAATAAAGTAAGTCCCACTCTCCATGCTGCATTACGCATTCTCACAGTAAAAAAAATAAAATAAAACTAAGAAAAAAAGGATAAAGAAAAAACAGTATAAAGCTGTGATTCACTGTCCCTTATATTAGTGGAATTCGGTAAAAAAAATCCAACCAATCACAAGCCTTACTTTCGAAATGTTCAGTGACGGCTAACCTACAAAGTTACCTCGCCAAGGAAGAAAAACGAGCATTGATTTCCCTTTTGAAATGAGTCTTTTCCCTGGTAAATTTCTCTACTTCAAAGCCGCTACTTAACCCACAGATGGATGTTGACTGAATGTGCTGTGTGAGAGATTCTTGTTGACCGACGATGCTAAAGTGGCTGCTATAAAATCTCTTAGAATGGTACAAAATGAGGCAAATTTCTTCTGGGGCTTAATTAGATGTTTTTCAGCATAATAGAGCTAAACGCAATCTGAATATGGTCTTCAAAATATTTCCGTATTGTTTATTTGACACTTATGCCAAGACGTTCTTGAAATATATGAGGATGTGTTAGATTTCTTAGAATTTATAGCGTACACATGCGAATATTTTGAATTCGCTATATATAAAGTCCTGTTTACTTTGATAACGCCATACTTTGCTAATGTTGTGTGAAGATGAAGTCTATTTCTATTTAAATTTGGGGGATACACATTTTGTGTGTCTGAATACTTAAAAAATGAGAAACTTAAAATATCAGTACGGTCTGGCTTTTTCAACATAGCGTGACATTTTGCCTCTAGCGCCCATCATCAACCCTTTTATCTAGATTCTGAATTTATTATCCACTCCCAATCACGAGCCCTACTTCAGAAATGTTCAGCGACATCTAACGTACAAAGTTACCTCGCCAAGGAGGAAAAACCGAGCATTGATTTTCCTTTTGACATGAGTCTTGCCTGGTGAATTTCTCTACTTAAAATTATACTTAACCCACAGGTAGATGTTTACTGAATATATGTTCAGTGTTGTTAGAAATTCTTGTAGACCGACGATGCTAATGTAGCTGCTATGAAATCTCTAGAAACGTACAAAATGAGGCAAATTTCTTCTGGGGCTTATTAACCAATTGTGTGTTAAACCAGGATTTTCAAACAGCCTTCTATGGGTCATTGATAAATAACAAAGTTCTTCTTCACAGAGACAAAATCAATAAAGCAATCGCAGACCACTAAAGCAGCAATTCACAAACGCATTTGGGCCCATTGTGTTAAAATATTTAATCAACTTTTTTCAGTAAAGTAGAGCTCAATTGCAATGTACTCATGGTGTTCAAGAGATTGGCTTATTGGATTTTGACACTTATGACAATATGTACTAGAATTATATCAGGACGTGTTAAATGCCATAGAATTCATGGCGTATGCGTGAAAATATTTTGAATACGCTTTATATAAAGTCCTCTTTACTTTGATAGCAATATACAGTTTTAGTGTTGTACAAGTCTGAAGCGAATTTCAGTTAAATTTGGGTACACACAGTTTGTGTGTCTGTTTACTTAAAAGTGGGAAAATTCAAATATCAGTTCGGTCTTATCTCCAGGGACAGTAGCCATCTTGGTAAATCAATATCTTTGCTTCACGCCGTATATTTTGGCGCCTTTCAAATGCAACATGTAAAATGTGTGAGATAGTAACCAATATGGATAATGTCTCTATGTTGAGAAGCAGCCTTCTTTCAGCAAAACTTCCCACCAGAGCAGGATAACCTTTGCATGGAAGCAAAGTGCCGTGCACCAATCACAATATCACCTGACCACTTTGTATGTCTTATCAAATATGCATTTACGTTTAACTTTTTGAACATATTATAGCCATCAAATGCTAGTAAATATTGACTTTTACACAGGAACATGCAGTACTTTACGATTCCAAGCTCCCATAATCCACAGAAACAAATTAGGTTTTTTTTCTGTATGTCTGGGTTTTCAACATAACCTCGTATTTTGCATAATGCACCCATCATCAACCCTTTTATCTAGATTCTGAATTTATTACCCCATTGGATCTAATCAGCTGAGCTTCTAAAATCATAGGCAGCACATCAACCACAATGGGGTCCATTGTGTTAAAATATTTGATTAAGGTTTTTCAGTAAAGTAAAGCTCAACAAAAATGTAAACATGGTGTTCAAGATATTGACTTATTGTTATTTTGACAAATATGACAAGACCTTCTTGAAATATTTGAGGAGGTGAAAAATGTCATAAAATTTATGGCGCATACATGAGAATATTTTTAATACGCTTTATATAAAGTCATGTTTACTTTGATAACACCATTCATTTGACCTTGTGTCAATCATAACGAATTTCTATAAAACATAATTTTGGGTACACACATTTTGTGTGTCCGTATAATTAAAAATTGTTAGGAAATTCATACGTCAGTACGGCCTCATCTTTAAGGAGTGTAGCAACTGGGTGGGGGGGATCGCGAATACATTTGGTTAGCACGGGCGTGCCATTTTTATAGGCCACCTTTTCCAGCCTTATGATATGTCTGTCATTGGGTCCTATTTTTGTTAGATATTTGATATATCATCGAGTCCCTATTTTGAGAAATTCGTATATTATTGGGTCTTGATTTTAGGACAACAGTATATTTTCAGGTCTTATATTTAGAGATAACTACAGGACGTTGACATCAAAATATTGCTTTCCATTCCGGATTTTCATGTTTCATAACTGAGTATCATCGTTAGAGCAGATATATCATAGCTCAAGAGCATCTTATACATTCCAAATACACCAGTCTGAGAAGTCCAAAAGCCCAGTCACAATGCAAACCGTAGTCCTGCGAGGAAACCATGAGAGCATTGTGTAATTCTGTAGTATGTTATGGATGAACTAAGTTCTCTTCATAGAACAAAACTGATATACCATTGACAGAACACTAAAGCATCATATCACAGCCACATTTGGGTACATTGTGTTAAAATCTTTAATTATTGGTTTTCAGCAAAGTAGAGCTAAGCTACAATGATATCATGCTCTTCAAGATATTGCCTTATTGTTTATTTGACATTTATTACAAGTCGTTCATGAAATATATGACGAGGTCTTAAATGTCATAGAATGTATAACGTATACATGAGAATATTTTGAATATGCTCTATATAAAGTCCTGTTTACTTTGATGACAGTATACATTTTTAGATGTTGTTCTCATTCAAAGTCTTTTTTATTTAATTTTGGATGCACACATATTGTGTGTCTGTATACTTAAAAATTGTGGGAAAATTCGTAGATCAGTACGGTCCTTTTTACCCACTTTGCAATTCACTCTTGATACTGATTGGTTAAGAGCCGTAGGAGATCAGTTTATCTCCCCACTTTGTGAATATAGGTCAAACACTGGGTAAACGAACTCATTCACTATTTGGTCATATCTGCAGTGCCCACTTTACTACCTGTAGGAACAGACAGTGCAGTGTACTTTAGTCTTTCCATGCAAAGTAAAAAGTCATTACACAGGGCTAAATTATGCCTTTTATCTACCGTTTTTTTTTTTACATAATCATACTTGCATGCAAGTGGACGGGACTATTTCATTTGAGAAGTATTTTTATGTTGACAAAATCGAGCGTTTGTGATTAAATAATTCAATGGGTTATCATATTGGGTGGTTCTCTACAGATATGATATACTGTGATAATATTTTTGCTACACGCCATATATTTTGCACCTTTCAAATGCAACATGTAAAATGTGCGAGATAGTAAACAATATGGATAACGTCTCTATGATGTGAAAGGGTAACCTTTTATGGAAGCAAAGTGCCATGCACCGATCGCAATAGTCTGAACACTTTGTATGTATTATCTGATATGTATTGACATATAACATTTTTTAAACATAATACCCATCAAATGCTAGTATATATTGTCATTTACACAGGAACATGCAGTACTTCCAAGGTCCCATAATCCACAGAAACGTCTGTCTGACTTTTTCAACATAACTTGGTACTTTGCCTCTAGCGCCCATCATCAACCCTTTTATCTAGATTCTGAATCTATTATCCACTACCAATCACAAGCCCCACTTCAGAAAAGTTCAGCGACATCTAACGTACAAAGTTACCTCGCCAAGGAAGAAAACCGAGCATTGATTTCGATTTTGACGTAAGTCAGAATTTCTCCACTTAAAAGCCGCTAATTAACCCACAGGTAGATGTTTATATATGTGCAGTGTTAGAGATTCTTGTAGACCGACAATGCTAATGTTGCTGCTATAAAATCTCTAGAAACATACAAAATGAGGCAAATAACTTCTGGGGCTCATTGACCCATTGTGTGTTAAACCAGGATTTTCAAATGGCCTTCTATTGGTCTGTGATAAATAATTAAGTTCTTCTTCATAGAAACAATACTGATATCACATGGACGGAACACTAAAGCAGTAAACCACAGCCACATTTGGGTACATTGTGTTAAAATATTTAATTCGGGGTTTTCAGTAAAGTACAGCTAAATTTTAACAATACCATGGTCTTCAAGATATTGCCTTACTGTTAAATTGACAATTCGTTCCTTAAATATATCAGGAGGTGTTAAATGTTTTAGAATTTATAGCGTATACATGAGAATATTTTGAATTTGCTGTATATAAAGTCCTGTTTACTTTGATAACACTAGTGTTGTGCAAATTGAAGATTGTACATATTTCTAGTTTGAAATTTTGGGTACACACATTTTGTGTGTCTGTATACTTAAAAAGTAATTATGTACGGTCCTATCTTGAGGGATGGTAGCCACGTTTGTTTAACCAAGGTTTTCAAATAGCGTTCTATGGGTCTGTGATACAAAAATAAGTTTATCTTCATAGAAACAAAAAAATGATATAACATTCACAGAACACTAAAGCAGCAAATCACAATCACATTTGGGTCCCGATATAGTTTAGATATTTTAGCTCTGATGAGGAATTTATTTATTCGAAAGTACTTAGCTTATAAATTTTAGAAAACCTTATTCAAATTTATCCTTCTTTTGACAAACCTTTCAACAGCAGTTACGATGTACATGTAGAAGCAATAATGAGAGGACCTTCTGGCTTTAAAATGCTGAACTTAGCCAAAGATATTATAGAACAATAATATCTTTGACTTAGCTTACTTTTGGGTGCATTGTGTTAAAATATTTAATTAATGTTTATCAATATAATAGCTAGAGCCAAACTGCAATATAATCATGGTGTTTAAGATATTGCCTTATTGTTTATTTGATACTTATGACAAGATGTTCTTGAAATATATTAGGAGGTGTTAAAAGACTTAGAATTTATAGCGTACACATGAGAATATTTTGAATTCATTAAATATAAGTTTGATAACCCTATACGTTTTTATCATGTTTATTAGTGTGTGAACTGAAGAGTATAAATATTTAATTTTGGGGACGCGCATTTTGTGTGTCTGAATACTTAAAGATTGTGAGAAAATTCAGATATCATTATGGTCTTGACTTAGGGGAGGTTAGCAAAATTGGTAAACCAGCATCTTTGCTTCACGCCATATATTTTAGCGCCTTTCAAATGCAACATGTAAAATCTGTGAGATAGTAAATAATATGGATAACGTCTTTATGAGGTGAAATAGCGAAACTTCCCATCATAGCAGGGTAACCTTTTTTATGGAAGCAAAGTGCCGCACCAAATCGCAATATCATCTGACAACTCTATATATGTAAAATCTGATGTGTATTAACGTATAATTTTTAAACATAATGTACCCATCAAATGCTAGTAAATAT
>CM032659.1:35961853-36012793 GCA_019095985.1 Streblospio benedicti | reverse complement strand
ATGGTCTTGACTTAGGGGAGGTTAGCAAAATTGGTAAACCAGCATCTTTGCTTCACGCCATATATTTTAGCGCCTTTCAAATGCAACATGTAAAATCTGTGAGATAGTAAATAATATGGATAACGTCTTTATGAGGTGAAATAGCGAAACTTCCCATCATAGCAGGGTAACCTTTTTTATGGAAGCAAAGTGCCATGCACCAATCGCAATATCATCTGACAACTCTATATGTAATATCTGATGTGTATTAACGTATAATTTTTTTAAACATAATGTACCCATCAAATGCTAGTAAATATTGACTTTTACACTGGAGCATGCAGTACTTTATGAGTCCAAGCTCACATAGTCCACAGAGACAAAGCTTCTTATCTGTACATCTGACTTTTTCAACATAACCTGGCATTTTGCATAATGCGCCCATCAGCAGCACTGATATCTAGATTATCAATTTATTATCCACTCCCAATCACAAGCCCCACTTCCGAAAAGTTCAGGGACATCTAACTTACAAAGTACCTCGGCAAGGAGGAAAAACAAGCATTGATTTTCCTTTTGACATGATTCTTGCCTGGTGAATTTCTCTATTTAAAAGCAGCTACTTACCCGAAAGGTAGATGTTTTTCTGTATATAAGTGCAGTATTAGAAATTCTTGTAGACCGACAATGCTAAAGTAGGTGCTATAAAATCTCTAGAAGCGTACAAAATGAGGGAAATTTCTTCCGGGCGTCATTGACCTTTTTTTTGCTTTAAAAATATTCTATTTCAAAAATGAAAAAGGATTCGGCATGTCAAAATGCGACTTGAGCCGTCTCCATCTTGAGCTTTTTTTGTTTAAAACCAAGATTTTCAAATGGCCATCTATGGGTCGGTGATAAATAACTAAGTTCTTCTTCATAGAAACAAATCTGATATAACATTGACAGAACACTAAGGCAGCAAATTGACAGCCTTCTTTGGGTACATTGTGTTATTGTTTTTATTTACGGGTTTCAGTAAAGTAAAGCTAAACTATAATGATATCGTGCTCTTCAAGTTGTTGCCTTATTGTATACGTGACATTTATTACAAGTTGTTCTTGAAATATATGAGGAGGTGTCAAATGTCATAGAATTTATAGCGTATACCTGAGAATATTTCGAATTCGCTATATGTAAAGCCCTATTTACTTTGACAACAATATACATTTTAAGCTTTGTGTGAATTGAAGTTTGTACATTTTCTTTCTTAAAATTTTGGTACACACATTTTGTGTGTCTGTATACTTAAGAATGGTGAGAACATTCAAACATCTGTACGGTCATATCTTCAGGGCCAGTAGCCTAGTTTGTTAAACCAAAATTTTCAAATGGTGTTCTATGAGGCTGTGATAAATAACTAAGTTTCTCTTCATAGAAACAAAACTAGTATAACATTCACAGAACACTAAAGCAGCAAATCACAATCACATTTGGGTCCCAATATAGTTAGATATTTTAGCTCTGATCAGGTACTTAGCCAATCAATTTTAGAAAACCTTATTCAAATTTATCCTTCTCTTGGCAAACCTTTCAACAGCAGTTACGATGTACATGTAGAAACAACAACAATGAGAGGACCTTCAGGCTTTCAAATACTGAACTTAGCTTACCTTTGGGTCCATTGTGTTCAACTACAGTAATTCATGTTTTTTCCGTATAATATTTTTCGTTTCTAAACTGCAATTATAATCATGGTTTTTAACTGATATTGTCCATTGTTGTTTACCATTTTTACACTTTCGACAAGCCAATCTTTTCCGAAATATATTAGGAGGTATTAAAAGTCTTAGAATTTATAGCGTACACTTGAGAATATTTGGAATTCATTAGATATAAAGTCCTGTTTACTTTGATAACGCTATACCTTTTTATTAGTGTGTGAAATGAAGAGTATTTCTATTTAAATTTTGAGGACAAGCATCTTGTGTGTCCGAATACTTAACAATTGTGAGAAAATTCAAATATCAGTACGGTCTTCTCTTAAGGGAGGGTAGCAATATTGGTAAACCAATATCTTTGCTTCACGCCATATATTTTGGCGCCTTTCAAATGCAACATGTAAAATGTGTGAGATAGTAAATGATATAGAAAACTTTTTTTTATGGGGTGAAATTGCGTTCTTACAGCAAAACTTCCCATCATAGCCGGGTAACCTCTCTATGGAAGCAAAGTGCACCAATCACAATACCATCTGACCACTTTGTACATATTATCAAATATTATGAAATATGCATTTACGTTTAACATTTTTAAACATAATGTGCCCACCAAATGCTAGTAAATATTGACTTTTACACAGGAGCATGCAGTACTTTACGATTCCAAGCTCCCATAATCCACAGAGACAAAGCGTCTCTTCTGTACATCTGGCTTTTTAAACATAACCTGGCATTTTGCATAATGCACACATCATCAACCCTTTTATCTAGATTCAGAATTTATTACCCCATTGCATCTAATTGCCTGAGCGTCTAGAATCATAAGTTACACATCTTCACACATTTCTTGTGAATTTCTTACATCTCTTTGATATGCAAACAGCACTCACAAATTATGCTTTACCTGCTAATTTTTACCAGACGCCAACAAGGTTGAAGTGTGGCAGCAGAGCCATTACATTTACACTGTGTTGAAAAGAAATATTAGATAATAGCCAAATGTCACATTAGAAGAATGACTAAAGTATATAAAACTGTAAACAGTAAAAAAAGAAATAGATATAACCACAATTACCTGCCACATGTCAATAGAGCTGGCAGAGCTGATGCTCAAAAACAGTGTGCATGCAAAGTTGTGTGCTGTAAACTTAGATCAATGTATAAAATGTATATAAGCTACCAAAAGCTGTGTTCTCTGAACTCGAAAGGGCAGTCAAAATTATAACTTAAACGCAATTTACAAAATCTCTCTTTTTTTTACTTTATTTCATCCAACGTAATGACAAAAAATGCGAAACCAATACATTGTAATTTTAATTTCAGTTACAATATAGTTAAATATTGTAATGCTAAAGACGTTCACAACAAAAAACAAACATTAATGACTCATTAATAAAACACAAGTAGACACAGCGCACTCTAACTTATTTTCTTGTCTTAAGAACATCATGCAATCAGATTTATTCTTATAATTGCTGCTTGGTTATAGAGATACCATGTCTCTGTCTTCTAAGAAATGTCCTGAATAGATCTTGATTAACAAAGCGATTAATGTATTTCATTACGGTATGTCATGCAGGATATGTCACAGCCAATTCTACGTTTTCCACACAGGCCTCCACTGTACCACACCTCGAGTCAGTACAGGACTCTATTATGTTTCCTTCCACCTCATTAGTACATTACAGACACCAGTGCCCAGAATACCGGAGTTTTTTTTCCCTTCACACAGAATTATAGTTCAACTATTTGCCGTACACTACAACCTCCAATTAATGTCATCCCTATACAGAAACCACCTTTATAATACGACTACTTTCCGCGTACCAAATCGTCACGACTACACAATTACTTATAAAGAGACCATCTCTTTGATGAGATGCCCCTGGGTGGTCTTGTTAGAGAGACTCTACTGTAACAAAGTGACTTCTAGTATTCCCACATCTGCCGACATTGCTAACAAGTTGCCATAACAAGAAACAACATTCACGTTGTGTAGTTTACGTTGCTGAAAAACCAACAACAGACAAACAACAAATCACCGCGGTTTCAAGTATTTACAGTTGTTTCCATTTCTACTCGATTAGCCTAAAACAGTGGTTCGTCATGCACTGTCCTTTGCCTATAATTTCACCCACACAAGCTTCTATATATGTATCTGTTACTCCAAGGCATGTGCTTATGATTTTCTCTCATTCCCCTTTGTTCACACATTCCCAAGGTTACATTGGTGACTGTAGTAAGGGAAATAAAAGTTACCAAAATTTTCAAATGTATCGTGTGCTTGAACATATACATAAGTTTATCAACAGTTTCATGTTTTATTTAATATAGAGGCTAAGACTGCAGCCGCAATAAAAGCAATAAAACAGCAATAAAAACAACCTGGACACAAAGATCGACTCTATAAAATACTCATCTGTCTATTGAGACCACTTGAGGCCAGTTAAAAGGGCAGCCTTCACAGAGAGGTTCAACTGACTATATAATAACCTCATTATGCATATAATATATACAGCAGAGCCTACAATTATGGCACGAAACGCAGACCCCTTCTATAATACGACCGCTTTTCGTAGCCCCGAGTCTTTATCAATAGATTACCACAAAACTCCATTAAAAGACCACCTCTCTCTTGACGCTACATACGACCAGTCCCCAGTTGTCTTGACGGAGAGGCTCTACTGTATGATGAAACGGGGAAGCAGCCTTTTTTCCAGTATCCAATTTCTCGTCTCTTTACTAAGACTACATGGGGAATGGCCTATGTGGTCTTCATAGACAGGCTGTACAGTATAGAATTAAACCACATTATTATGCACCACGACGGCAGCAGGCAGCACCATCCAGCAAGCAGCAGGCGGCGGCAGCAGCAGTAACTGTTTGAAGCTCACACCATCACTACCATAATGACGCCAGTTGATGTGTTGACTGATGCGAGCCGCCGCCGCCGCCGCCGCCGCCGCCGCCAGCACGTCGTTAGGCGGCCTTGTAGCGCCCGGGGCGGACAGTGGTCAAGAGTTAACCCTTTAGATGCTCACTAGAGGAGCGAATGGGCTTCTATTGCAGTCTAGAAACGCTCAACCAAACAGGGTGATATGATGTGCAAACGATTATGAGCTTAATTAGCTTACAAGCAGAGGTGGTGCAATGAAGCTTAAAACAAGCACGAATGTAGCACACTAGTCGTGCGTGCATGAGAGAAAATCTACCTGAAGGTGCACTGTATGTCAGCTTATTTCATATGGTCTGAAAAAGTTGGTCTCTCTGGGAGACCATATATCTATAAAATTTGAT
This sequence comes from Streblospio benedicti, assembly GCA_019095985.1. Classification (NCBI taxonomy): domain Eukaryota; kingdom Metazoa; phylum Annelida; class Polychaeta; order Spionida; family Spionidae; genus Streblospio; species Streblospio benedicti. The sequence goes on along the minus strand of CM032659.1, from coordinate 36,007,817 downwards.
AGATGATACCTTGTTGTGCAAGATGGCTTATGTCTGACTAGTCTGGCCGGTAAGGGGTTAACAGAGGAACCGTTATTCGAAGGTCAATGCTACAGACTGACCTTCTAAATGCGGCATGTACACGCCTAATGGCTCCTAATGACTTCAATACGGACCACCTTCATAAACAGACCACCTCTATGATATTTTAGTTTTTTTTACCAACATACCACCATTGTTTGATATTTACAAACTTCTATAAAAGACGGCCTCCACTTTAAAACTCTTTTTGTTATTGAGGCCATTCGAGTCCTGAGTCCAACTCAGTAGGCGCTCCCAGAAAGATTATGTCATATTCCTGACTGCATTTGCAACAACTGAAAGAATGAAGTACATTTGTATGTAAACATAGAACTTACATCTGTTAGCGCTACAAGATGTCATATTCCTACTACACGCACTTATTATGTAAACATAGATACCCAATGTAAAAACACCAATGGCGATTGTTTTGGTAAGGATTGCCCATGAGTTTCAGTGCTGCCTCCTTAATATGGGAGGAAATGTTAGATAGCAAGGAGTATAACAACTTACAGTTCTGCCATCTGAATGTAGGAGTCAATGTAGCAGTCTTGCTCCTTATCCATCAAATACAGCACCCATTTTACACAGGATTGCTGGACTTTGGTAGGGCCAGAAGGGCCTATGTAGGTATATACACCAGATTTCTAATCGGTGTTTCAATGGAATATCTATATAGATTGTAGTGGCGTCTCAAAATAGTTACTACAATTTTAACCCGCACGTGGTGCAGTCTCAATCAACCAAAGCTCTGTGATGCTACGGCTTGTCAGAAAGAAATGACAAAGCATGATACTGTTTGTCTATTTTCTCCCAGAATGCAATTATTTGTAGCCACCTGCTGGTTTTAGACAGGAACTACGATTAGAAAAGAAATGTATACAAGCGTGCGATCTATCCACTCCAGTATGACAGTGTCGCGAGTGCTAGTGTCATAAACAACACGATTAGAAATCAGCCTCAAGGTCTTTCAAAAGACTATATTCAAGTCAAAACTGGCTATTAATACCATTTACCGCGGCCATATTGAAAAGGCCCGCGTCCCCTTCGTCCATCTGCCCCCGGGGCGACATCGAAGAAAAAAGGCGGCGTTTTATATGATGCACTTATTAATTGCGCAATGTTGGCACGAGTTGCTGTGACTTTCTGATTTATCGACCATTCTATGCATATTGCGACATGGTGAGGTGAATATGCACTAATGATTGTCTTTAATAGAGAGGACAGTGTTTTTTGAGAGCACATATCGCTGAATGATATAGATTCTTTGGAATTCTTAACATCAGTAGATCGTGGGTTCGATTCATGGTTGGGTATTTAGCAAACTCATCCCTCAAACAGTTGCCCGCATTGTTCCGTGGTACCTTTGCATTAAATAGGTACAAGTCATGCGAGTGAATGCTAATGTGAGTAATGAACGCCATGTGCCATGATAACAAGTTATGTATGCTCCCCAGGGAGTTGAAAGAAAAGGGCAGTATAGTATGACAACATATTGTTACAAGAATGCCAATGGACCGATATGTGAATAAAATTCACGCGAGCACTATACTGTGAATTAGAAACTACAAGTATGCACATTTACATCACCTAACCAGATCATGCTCTGAAGCCCTCCTTCCCGGAAGTCTTATCTCCCGTTCACGGTGAATGAAGCCATCACTTCCGGTGTGACGTCACGGCCTCGATACGATCAGGAAGAGACTCGTTTTCATTAGCCAATCAGACACGTCATTAAATTTTGTGCTGAAATATCCTATACACCTTTTTTTCTCTAAACATTGATGTTGTTAGATAACGTTGGTTCAATCTTGTAACGTGGAAAAGATGGTCTTGTGGGGATGTGACGGAGGTTTTAGTTTTATGGGTTTTTCTAATAGGCTGACGTTGATGCTTTGAGATAAAGGCAGTCGTGTCTTTCCGGGGACATGTAACATTTGAAACTTGCTCCTGTGGGAATAGGTGAGAGATTCCGGTTTGAATTTATGGGAAATCCGTGAGATTAGTCACGATTTGTGCTTCTGGACCAATTCTTTCTACAAGTAATCGACCAAACTAGTCATGAGTCGAACCCTGTTAGTATTATCACCTTGTTCTTTTTGATGTGCTAATTCCTTTTGTGAGGTCCAATATTGACCTAATTACGAAGTTTATTTTCTTTCTAACTGGGACATTAATGTATCTAATGTGCACATTCAAAATCAGCAACACCACTGCATTGGCTCATTAAAATTAATAGGTTGCAATATTTACATACACACAGATAAATAACATACTTAAATTAGACAACCGTAAGATCCTGTGTTTAAAGTCCCCTCATTAAAACTTTGGCGAGTAAATACTAACTGCGTAGTGACGGAATAGCCATTACCTGTAATAAAGCACCACATGGGTCAAAACTGGCAAGGCGACACTGGCGGTTTTTTGAGCCACTGTTACCTGTAAATGTGAGAATTGTTAATCGGTAACTACGAATCGAGAAACACACATGTTTACTACAAAGGTAATGAGACGTGACTTATTATTGAGGTGGTCATCTGAACAGGTTCTTTAGCTGTCCGTTTTGCCGGCTCCGTCTGCTCCCTAGACTAGTCTAATGTCGCTCCGCTGTAGAGAGCTTATGTCGCAAATGGCCAATTGGAATCAGAGCTGGGATATCAGAGGTGTTAAAAAGTGAAGTTGTGAACTGATGTTGTAAGGAAAGAGTGAGGGCTAATTGTTATTGGATACTAGAATTGCATGTTGGCGGGTCCTATTTGGGATTTATTGTTACCACAATATGATGCATTTAGCATTTAGATAGTACACAATAATCTGTCCAAGATTGCATTGTGCAGTGGGGATACAACTTCAGCCGGATTTGGATTGAACCATCAGATAACAATATGATATGGATAAGAGGATAATCTTGATAATAGGATGATCTTTAGGATTTGAAATTATCTATTTTAGATAGAAATAACAGGTACATAGTTATTATTATTATGAGCACTAAGTTAAGTGGTATTAAGTCAATAAAGATCACTACTGCCAATCTTTTCCACGAGTGTGTTCCGTAATTACAATGAAACTGTCTGACGCGGACACGTTCAGGATAAATAGGAAATGTCTGCATAAGACAGGTGTCCGTTTAAGACATATGATGCATAGAAAACTTTGGAGACGTGAAAAGTGTCCACATAAGACAGGTGTCCTTAAAAAGAGAGATTCGGATCACGAATTATCTATCGTAAAAAGACATCCGTGTAAGGGTCCACATGTGTTCTAAAAGTGAGATGTCCACAGGATCCAATGAGTTTATATTTGTTACGCCTTCATTAGCGTTGCCATTGTCATATATCACGGCTATATACGCAGAATAAAGAACAAGGGCCTTTAAAGGCAGTGTGAGTGATCAAGCTGTGAAAACCGTCGATGTAGCTTTGTCACTACGTCTTGACCACGGCCTAGCGCACAACAGACCGTACTGCCTCGCCACTGCCTCTACTGCCAATAACACACGGAGACCGTAAGGATCAGTGTGTGACAACAGTGCTGTGAGAGTACATTTGTGAGGCCGTAAACCAGGCATAGTAGAAGGGTTTGACCTGCCAAACGTTCTGTGTATACCGTCGATTAGATAGTTTCCTGACCTACGTCGGCAGTACAGACCCAATATATATTTGTATGTACGCCAAGTCGTACGTTTACAGGGCCCGTAGTCACGCAGACGAAATTTTTACATGCACATAAATGTTCGAAAAATGGACCATAAAACCAGCAATGCGCAAACCTGGATTCTGCATTGGTGACCACGATAAATGGGAAGGTGATCACCTGGGTACCACCGTGTTTGTTTTTCAATATGCTGTATCTAGTGACCACGTTCCACTCGGCCTACATCACCTCTCATCATTCTCATGCACAGAGAACACATCTCTAAAAAGGGCCCTGTCATTTGCACATCCGTACACGCCGACAAATCCCTGTTTGTTCCACACTGTTGTTCCAGCACATCGCCGCTGCTGGTACATCTGACCACCGTCCCATCGTCCCATCATCTTCACCTTTTTTGAGAACAAATCTCTTTTAAAAGCCTACCACTTTCACATACATCTGTGCATTCTGTGCATTCGTTTAAAGCATGTCTTTGTTTTACATACATGTGTATTCTGATAAACTCTCTCATTGTTCCAGCATGGCGGCTGGGCGTATGATGCTGACCACTGACCACTACATCCTACACCGCCTCCCTCATACCATCTTTCTTCACAGAGACCAAAGCTTTCAGACACCATACCTACACATCCATACGTCGTTATTCCAGCATGTTGCGGCTGTCCACTACACCCTAGAGCCCTCGCCATATCTAACCGTTTTTCTTCACGGAGAGCCAAGTTATAAAAACCATGCCATTTACACTACACATCCATTCAGACACCTCTCTCCTCCTTCCAGCATGGGCCTCCCCGCGCTGTGCCTGCTGCTGGCGGCTCTCCCCGCCGCCGTGCCCGCGGCCTACATCCCCGCAGCGTCCTCCTTCACGGAGAACAAGGCGGCGCGGCTCGCGGCCAAGGCCAACCACGCGTGGGATCACGGCAAGCGGGCCGGCCCGCAGTTCTCTACCGACAGGGTGAGTGGGTGTGTGTGGTGTGACAGGGTGAGTAAATGGGGCATGGTGGGGGTGGGTGACAGTTCTCTGAGACCACCTTTTATAAGAGAGCCGGCCCGCAGTTCTCTATGGATAGGGTACGTGGGTGCGTGGTGTGTGTGTGTGCTGGGGGTAAAATTAAATTTATGTGGCCATCTCTATAATGAAGACCACCTCTATAAAGAGACCACCTCTATAAAGGGACCACCTCAATAAAGATACCATCCCCGGGGGTTTGGTAAGGGGGGATGGACCATAGTTCAACCAGAATACGGTCAGTGGATTACTGGATCTATTGTGTATAGGGAGACCACCTCTCAACAAAGAGCACGCGTCGCAATTCAGGGTGGTACATAGCTATAAACTGTAATGGTTAGATTTTGGTGTCAGCAAATGCAGAGATTTTCTTTGTCTATATAGGGGCACTAACACAGCCAAGGGGCTGATACTCTATAAAGCCGATAGTAGTTATGTAGCTCTAGACGTTCTAAAGAATGACATGAATAACAAACACCGGCAGATCCAGGTTTTGTTTTAGAAAATGGGGGTCATGGGTATATGCGGAAAGGTTCACAGAGATGACAAAAAACCATGACAATTATATTTTATGATGTTAATTGGAGGCACGATAGGTGGGGGGTTGGGGGGGGGGCAGTGGTTTTAGACATACATCAAATGGGTAGCTGAATTATGTTGTGTCATTCAATGATTGTCTCTCTGGGAGAATAAGTGACAACGGTATGTACAAAAATGTACAAAACGCCAGACGCTGTAATAGACAAAAAGCAGCCATCAAAGCTGACAAATCCCACAGACCCGCCCCCTCCCGGGATACCTGGCATTCCTCCCTCCATCTCTAATCTCATGTAATCACCGCCTAATGGAGCAGGACACAGAGCCATCCATCAAACCATCCAGGCTAAAACGTGATGCATCAGACAATTGTTTTTACTTGAAATTGATGTGATTTTCTGAGATGCAATTACATGATATTCAGTACAGTAGAATATCACTGTTAAGACCACAGAAAGAAAGCGGTCTCAATAGAGGGATGGTCTATTTTTGGAGGGTCATTGCGTGATATTATAGAGGGCTAGGATCATTATACATGCTTGTAATGGTGTTCTAGAGATGGTATCATGAGAGAGGTGGCCGTGATTTGGGTTTAGCCAATACTATATTGCTTCCGTGATCAGCTCTCGTGTCTGTCTAAGTTGAGGCATTATCTAACACTCTATTGGGACCACCTCTATACTACGACCATCTCTCAAAGTGGCAAAATTCATAATGTAAATGTAAATGTGGTGGTTTACAGTCGTGATCCAAGTGTTTTGCTCTCACGACTGTACATCTTACAACAGTTCATTATTTGACACACTTAATTGATCATCAGTCGATCATTTATCACATCATTGCATCGGCAGCACATTCAGCGCAAAATGCTAATCACTCACACAATCAATCATACAATCACTTACTCAGTCAACCCAATGACCCGTACCTAATCAACGTTTAGTTGCCACGAAGCTATGTACAACTATTTAGGAATGAGTTTTCTCAACACCCACCACCGGACTCAAACCGGAATCGAATCTACGATCTCCCAACTCCCTAACCACTCAGTCACTGAACCACACTAATGAGATCATCGCTATTCTCTATAAGAAGGCCACCGTTTTGATAAGACCACTAGAGACGTGTCCCCCGTACTCTACGCCCCCACGAGTCCCGCCCCCAGGCGTCCCAGCGTTCACGCCAGTCGCCCCGATGCCGTGAGTCTGTGTGATACATGGTGCGGACTGTTGCCGGGCTGGGAAGTGCATGGGATCTGACGGCCAAGTGGACATCTCTGTTCAGATCAAGGGGCTGCCATTTATCACTGCTCAGATAGGTCATTATGGCATGGTTTTCACACACACAGCCTCATAAATTAGTAAGAATTTGTCAGCAGCCTACTCCATCAAACATGACTAATTTTCCATGCCACACGCTTACCAGATTTTCAAGCCGACCATAGAAAAAATTTCCAGCTCCCCACCACCTAGTTTTGATTTCATTATAAACGGCTTGGACAACGATAATTGGAGGTAAAATAACCATTCACATTGTTTCATCAAATCATTTTGCTTTTCCAACATGTGACGTGACTAAACCTGTGATATATGACGATGTTCAACGATTAACAATTACGCATATCTAAATCTAAAGCCTCAGAACCCGCCCCCATATCTGATACTCATCATACCAACGGGAATGCTGGTATTTTGACGTACATTAAACCAATTGAATGCTTTTCAAACAGCTTCTTAGCATCATCCATCGTCACAGCCGAACCAGAAACCTCCACCTCTTCTCCCCACGCTGAAAGATACAACATGAATGAACTTTCAAGCTGCAGATTTCACAAAAATCCACCCAATCCACGCATTCTTTCGGCGGTTGTGACTTTTAAAAAGTAGTTCCGGCGTAACGCGCAGTGATTGCTGTTCGCACTATTTCCCACAGATCTGATCTCTCGGAGCGATTAATCTCTCATCCGAGATTAACTCTCCGCCACATTCCTGTTTCTTTGGCTCTTCAGTTTCATAATGCTACTGGTAAAGTGGTTTACCGTAACGTGGATGTTACGACGGCCGAGATGGCAGTTGAAGGAATGCTGTAGAGCCTTGTTATCTAGATGTTTAATAATTATCTCAAATTGTATGCTATCTAAAGGTTAGTTTATTTTTTCTTCCACCACTATATGAGGGTGTATATATGTTGGTTATCGTGAATATTGGTTATCTTGGTCACATTGCTGCTATCCCAACCGCTTCAAATCATTTTTGCATTATGATTGCTTTAAGTGTCGTATTTACAGTAGACCATCTCTATTAGGACCACCTTTGGGACCCGTGTTAGGTGGTCTCAATAGAGAGGTGGTCTCTATACACAGGTTCGTTTTTGCAACTGTATGACGATTTGGGACTGTAAAAAGTGGTCTTATTACAGAGGTGGCCTCAATAGAGAGGTGGTCTTAATAGAAGGTTCTACTGTATTCACACATATGTTAAAGTAGTAACTCTGAAAGCAATATGCAAATGTTTCTAAACTTTGACATCACGTCTTTTTGTGTTGTATACTAACCTGTGAAAAGAGGACATGTACTGCTGTACTCACCCAATACCTCATTATTGTAGAGTGTATTATCATCCATCCCTCTAAAAGCAGTCATGAAATAAATCAAAATGAAATAGATAAGGTGCATAAAAACACTCAAAAGATCTTAGCCCGCCATTTGCAATACTGTAGTAACTTTACGTTACTGTAACGCGTTCCGCCTCAGTGAATGTATGTCCCGCCTGTTACTGTAGCTGCTTACAATAACAACAGGAATCCTCAGCGTGCGCAGAGCATCAACAGAGCACCAACAGCCGTCAATCACCCGGGGGTTTGGGAGTGTTCTTTTATTGGTGTGTTATGAGGTGGTAATTTAGTATTGTGTTTGCGAGGAGTGATTAGTATTACAAGTTCCGGTGTCATGGCTAGGGAGTTGTTTTAAAAGACCTCCCACAGTATTATATAAACGTAGATTTCCGATTTAAAGACAGCCATGGTGACTGCTTTCATAGGTAGATCCATGGTGGAACAGGGGGTGCAACCCCCCCCCCCTTTTTGCCGAACAAGATACTTCATTTTCATAGGGTTTTTACACATCGGCCACCGATCGAGTGTACAAAACCTATAGAATCCCTTAAGTGCACCCCCGCCCTCGTTTCTAAAAACGTGGATCTGCCATTGGCTTTGTGGAGATTTACCAGCAGTTTCAGTGCTACCACCTAAATACTGGACACAATGATACATACAAGCCATTTACACCAGGTCATTGGCATCCTTGTCATACTGTATCCTTGGTAACTCCCCGGGGAGCATACACCACATCGCTACCGTGGGGGTAGCGCACACGTGTTAATCACTCACATTAGCTTTTCACTTGCCTGATCAGTACCTATAGTAGGTGTAACCGGTTAGAGGTAAGTTTGCTCAACACCCACCATCAGAACCGACCGGGAATCGAACGCATGACCGTCTGGTCACGAGTCCAATTCCCTATCCACTCGGCCACGGAAGCCGTGTACTATATCATCGGTTCAAACCGAAAGTCTCGTCACACATGCTGGCCCCACCCCCTTCCCCCCAAACCAACCTACCAGTCTTATTATAAAGGTGGACTATTTATAGAGACATTCTCAATTGGAGGTTGTCCAGTATTTATCATTAGCCGCCCCCTCCCACCCCCACCCCCACCCACCTACCCACCCATAGCGAGTGTTAACACAACCCCCAGACCCACCCCAAACTAACCCACCAGACCCACCCACGCCCTCAACTAACCTCCCAGACCCACCACCTCCCATCTCATGTCCCTCAAAGCTCAAACAACAAGAATCTCCCACAGTCAGTCTCGGCACGAAGTTTTGTTTTGAAATGTACCGCAAAATAGATTGAGTTGACATTCGAAACCTCGAGCGAAGTTTCTGTTGAGTTAATTCCTGAGTTGAGCATAATAATTGACTCAGCTGTTGTTGAGCATCCACTGGCGTACGTTTTACGTTCAAAGGGTCTCCCGGGGTGAACGTCAAGCGTTAAATCTGTCGTCACGACCGCTTGACGGAAGTCGTAAAAAATCAATAGAGCAAAAACAAGATGGCGGACCGTGGAGCAAAGTCGTTTGGTGTTGTTATTGTAAATCCAGCCATTGTTTGTGGAGTGTTTCAAGTCGTTGTTGGGTTTTGTCTCTATGTTGTTACAGGCTGGAGCAAGTGTCTTTTGCAACTAATTGAACACAGTAACAAGCTGCATTTTCAAGTATTTTTGGTGTTTTTTACGGGAGTTTTTTTCTCTCTCTCTCCTCCATTTCTTATCAACTCGTATATAAATATATATATTATTTCCGTCAGTTATTCACAAACTACATGTATATTGACACATTGAACATAGCACACAGCTGTATTTCAAACATTCAATGGGGAGTTGTTTTTCTCTGTCCCAAGCGGTTTCTAGTATCTAGTCATGTTACTAATAAACTAGATGGTCAAAATATATTTTGCCACCAATTTACTGCAGTAGAAAGTTGTATTTTCAATCATTCATGATAATTGCAAATGCGTGTTTTATGCAATGTTTCTTGAATCCATTTCTTTTATCTTCAGTAAGTATTAACACAGTTCAGTATGACCGGGCCCCTCCTTTTAAACTTCTTAAAGCACTACACTATGCAAAGCAGTTTGATCACACATTGCTATTTTCATAAGTTGTTGTTTTTCACGATTCAGCAGATTTCTTCATCAATGATTTATGCCAGCATAATTGCTCTCATCTGAATCATTTCCTTAATGTATCATCAACACACATTTCTTTGCGTCATTAATTGTTGAACACAGGACAAGACTGCAGCAATAAACGTTCATTGCTATTTCTCTCTCTTTCATTTTTTGGCAACTTTCCTCAAGAGATGATTTATTCCCGCTACGTGTCCATTATCTTAGGCATGTTCCTTTAAAGTGTCAACAGCTTCTCATAATAATTCCACCATACACACAGATAACACGTGTAAAGGATCGAGCACTCGGCAATGCTGATGTGACCACTCAGGGCCAAATCTCTATCTCTGGCTAGCATCCTCATCTGTTTCAGGCTTATCAGTCAATTAAAAAGTTATTAGTGATTATCAATAGTGTATGGTTTTCTTTTACGTCTGTGTTCTTTATGAGATGAAATTTTGTTTTCTAAGTTTAATTTTCATTTATTTATAAACTGTTTTGGGCTCTAAAAGGCTCCTTTTCAAATTAAAACACCAAAAGAAATGAAGCACAAATTAAGAACAATGTTAGATCATCAGTTTAACACTATGCATGTAGTACCTACTTAACAGATTAACACAAATCCTTATAACAGACAATATATGGAGATTTAACAATATTGAGTTTAAGGACCAGGTAATTGATTAGCAAATATTGTTCTATTGAAGCCTGGCTGATAATGCCAAATATACAGACTATTTAATACAAGTTGGTGAAAATATCAAAATAACCACTCATTCCAAAGCTGTGATATTCGTGGATAAGTATTCGCGACTTCAACCAGTCGGGTCGGCACCACAACGTTCCTTCAGCTGTCAATCATCTCAGTTTGTGTCAGGAGGATTTGAAAGGTTCATTCACATAAATGAAACTATGAGACAGTATTCAACATTTCAAAGTCCGTCGTATTAAGTACAAATGACACTCTGACAATTTAATTTATATGGTATTTATCTCTATTCTATGATAAAGATATCTATAGCCTTTTCATTTTGAGTTATTTGTTCTCAATCGTCTGTTATGCACAACACTTCCTTTGCAAAGCTTAAGATCCTCTAATATCAATCAAAAGGTTGACCTAAGATGATCATTTTCAAAGTATATATATAATGATAATATGCGTAATACAATATCATTTTGGTTTCTCATCAATATCGTAATAAACATACTAAACTGTACTTCATAAAAGTTCCATAGAAACTGCGCTACTAAACCCACATGTAGACACCATAACACTGCTTAAACCCCGCAGTGCAAAAACGTTCTGAGATCCCCCATGAACCGACAATATCTGTCTCGCCACATTTCTACCATCACAGGCACGTTCCTTTCAATTGTCAACAGTTTCTCCTCATAACTCATATACAAATGATAAACACTTTGTAAATGATAGTGCATCCCGGGAATGTTGACGTGACATGTCGGCAGTCATATTTCCGCTCTGTCTGTCAGTCTCGTGTCATCGTCACGTACAATATTGTCAAATACTCGCCACTTTGATGCATTTTACTACACAAGAAGTCTGTCAGATCTCAGGGGAGTTGGAGATAAGAATATCTCAGTAATGGAGTGGAAATTAATATTGCATGATACAGTAAGAACTCACTATATGGATATTTTATTAGATTGGCATCAAGTGGTTTCAATAGAGAGGTGATCTCTTTATGTACGCGGTTCATTTTGTAGCTTTCTTTATGAAGGCCTGGGTCTGTAAAATGGTCTAATTATAAAGGTGGTCTCTTTATAGATGTGGTCTTTGTCTCGCCATTGGTTGTTATACTGTAAAAAAATGAGGGGTGATATTGTGATTTCTAAAAAGAAACATTGCTGCTGCTGCTGCTGCTGCTGCTGCTGCTTCTGCTGCTGCTGCTGCTGCTGCTGCTGCTGCTGCTGCTGCTGCTGCTGCTGCTGCTGCTGCTGCTGCTGCTGCTGCTGCTTCTCCAACTAACCCATCAGGAGACAATCCCCGGGTGGTCTTAACAGAGAAGTTACTTTGGCTGGGAGTTAATGGGGACTGAACTGGTCCCACGCAGACTATCTTTCAATTAAGCCCTTTTAAGGAAAGAGCTTTTAACACGCTTACAAATCGTGCCTTCTGTGTAGAGATAAGTTAATTGGCTTCACTTAAACCTCCGTTTGCACAAACAATATGAGATTGTGTCCAATTGCCTCAGACCCTAATAAAGATTTAGCTCGTTAAATTGAGGCCCCACGGACATTTATATGGGCTTAAGTAACAGGGCTAGTTTAGAGGATCTTTAAAGTGTAAAAATAACATATTAAAATTGTAAAATAGAAGACAATGTTAAATGGAAGCTTAGTGTTGTAAAACACGTCTCCAACGATGGGAATGTGTTTGCTGTAAAGATCTGATGCTAAAGAAGATAATGCTTTAACACACGCAGATAATAATTGGAGTTACTTGGCTAGGATGCAAGTTTTGATATTTAAAGAATCGTTCTTTAATTATGTAGGGCTGTATTAAAGGTGTGTGGGATGTAGCCCTAAAATCTTGGATAAATAATCTTCTAATGCCAATAACCGTGTTTGTGTTGCATTTAAAAGCACTCGTTCGTTGTTACTCACTCAATGAGGCAAATCCAAGACTCGTGCATAGATATTTTGATCTCACTCTTGAGCGGCAATTTTCCAACAGCTTTGTTACGCAAACAAGTACAGTATCGAGACAAGGAAGCATAGTTTTGACCACCCATTGTCATCAAGTGGTCTCAATATAAAGGTGGTCTCCCTACATACATGTTGCTTAGTGAACAGTGGTTGTAGTTAGCTACTTGAAAACTACTAAATTGAACTGGTCGATTTTATGAAATTGACTTCAAGCTTGAGCAGATTTAATCTCTACACAACAGTAGTGGGCGATGAAGTTATAAATGCCTAGCCATTACTGTCCATGTAAATGGGTTCTCTGAGCACTATAACAAATCATGAAATCGCTTTGAGCATGATCCACTCTGCACACCCACGACCAGTCTAACACAAGAACAACACTCAGCAAATAATGACCTAATCATTTGCACCCCGCAAATCACCCATCATGCCCTGCGCGCTCGTTTATCACACACACTGATCAGTATTGAGTTATAATCCCTCAACAGTATTGCTTTCTAATCCTACAGTGGAACCCACAATTAAGATACATCTATAAAGATACCCTCTCTTTAATTCAATTTTTATTTACTTCCAGCCCAACGCGTTTTAAAGAGAGAACCACCGTGAACTTTCATTTAATAGACCACCTCTCTATTAAGACCACTCGAGGCAGTCCCCGTAGGGTGGTATCGAGAGGTTCTACTGTAATTACGCTATTCGTGTGACCATGAACAGTATTGATTTCTAATGACAACATGATTACCCCATTCGCGCTCTCATGGATTTCCACTTAACGGTGGCTTCCTGGGGCGTATCGGTGTGGGGGATGGGAGGTCGGGGCCGGGGTCGACATGCAAGCGAGGGTGTGCACAAAAAGTGGGTAAAACAATTGGAGATGTTATTGCCAAGTTAATTGAAATTTAGTCACTTGCTGTTTTTCTTTGGTTGTGTATTGCTTGTGTGTCTTCCTTTTTAGTTTTATTATTTTTATTGGATTACTGCTGCTGCTGCTGCTGCTGCTGCTGCTGCTGCTGCTGCTGCTGTTTGCTGCTGCTGCTGCTGCTGCTACTTCAACTACTACATCTGCTACTATGGCTACTAGTACTGCTGATGTTGTTGCTATGCTATATGTTTGTGTTGTCGTATTTGCATGAGTGTTTTTTTTTTTCTTTTTCTGGAGGAGCAGTGTGGAGCCAATCACAATAAGTCAAAGTTTAGAATAACTGTGAGTTTTGTTGGTTTCCGCTGACAGTAAACAACCGTCAGCAGACATAATTCCGCCTCTAATCTGTTTATTTTCTGCCACTAACTTGTTTTGACTTCATGCACTTTTCTCTGAACTGAAAAAGTGATTTAATTTTCAGACGATTTCACTGTAATTTAACACACGCGTGTGTTGGTTGATCTTGAAAATATGCCTAATTAACGCAAATGTCATGACTATACGTCAATTCTGAAAAGCATACTTTTCGTGATATTGCTTCATTTTTATTTTTGAATTTAGATCATAGTATCTCTTGTTGTTTTTATTAACAATAACATTTTGCATTACATAATTAACTCATTATCTTGAAACAAGGGGGGTGTTAATACGCTCATGAAATCCAATATTCAATACAATAAACGGATTAACATGTTATTATCTAGTGGAAAGGAAGTGCAAGCTTCGATACTATAGAGAAAATTCGAGACAAGAAATATCGATGTATAATGATAGCAAGGCTATACTGTACTATGAAACCATTCATAACGTCTCAAGCGGTCAAATGCTTTTGTTTGGAACTGTCAATTGTATAATTATCAACAGTACACAAAGAAGGGTTTTCACAACACCTTTCACTTGATGATTGACAGCCAATAGTTTCCCATCAAAACACTTTGTATCTACACAATTAATGACGCACCCCGTCGTGATTGCATTGTGTCCGCCATGCTGGGTGCATTATGTTTGTTTAATTGACACTGTCCAAACTGCCGAATTCACACCAATGTCCAGTGTAGAAACAGATGAATACAATAATCAGAACATGGATGTCATCAGTGTATCCTGTCCACGTCTCTGTGGGAAATAATTAAAGAATGTATATCTAAAGATGTTTGCCAACTTATCATAGTTTGTTTTTGTTTTGTTTTATTTTTGTCTTTTTCATTTGTCGGGGCAGTTGGAACTTTTTGTCATGGCATTACCCATGATGCTATGATGAATGGGTTCACATATTCTCATATATGTCAGACTTATTATTCACTGGGCAAGTTATTAGAAATAACACCTCATCCAAAGACCCAGTTTTAGTAGGATTCACTCAAGACTTCGGCCAATGAGAATTTCAGGGAAATGTAGATTCAACTACGGCTATATACTGTAAGACTGCTTACAGGAGCTGTGATGAGATATTGCCGTGAATCCATGGCGCAACTGTCTTACTATATGTGTGTTCACGGAGGTTTAGGGCTATGAAACAATATCAAATTACTGTAGAAACTGCAATTAACACTACCTATACAACGATATGAAAAATATCAATCGGGTCCCGAGCCACCATAGAGTCCTGCTAACCCGCCTAAAGAGACCACCTCTGATATGGGACCCTTTCTGGTGGTCGCAAATTTCATAAAGAGAACAACATTAATCTTTATCAAAAAAGACCACATCTCTATTGAGACCAAATGAGTTCAGGTTCTAGCTGGGTGGCGTTGATGGACTATTTGTATCTCTGTGTAGAGGTGGTCATTTATCGGCGGTTCTACTGCATCAACAGAATGTGTGATATTTGCTACCATTACCATTGTGATAAGGAACCCGCTGTGATAACCCATCGAGGTGCAAATGGCATAACCATATGTCACCCGTGCAAATGTCATCCACATATGTCACATACAATCTCCCGGACCCGTCCAATAACAGCCTGATCTATGCTCATTGCCCCAGCGGGCGATATTGGCAGAAACGGAGCACGTACAGTACAACCTCGTTATCTCGATTTTGTGTTTCTCGAAGTTTTCTGTTATCTCGATGTTAGTTTAAGTTCCCTTCAACCGCATTTTGAAAATTTTACATCAGTTGGTCATTTCAACTGTTTGGCTATCTTGAATTTCCTGCTATCTCGATGTTAGTTCACTTTCATTTCAATCATATTTTAAGCTTTTAAAAGAAGTTGGTTACATTGAATATTTGGCTATCTCTTCTACTGTTATGCCTACACATTTCAAATATCGTGTCGATGTCATTGTAATGCATTTTGTTTTCATCTGCGCGAACTTTCACATATACACAAACCATGAAATCACATTGTTTTGTTTCTTCATTAGTAAGCACTTGAGAAAAGCACCACAAAACAGCATAGTATTACGCGTCTCAAACTTGGTGTGTTCACATCGTAACCCAATTTTGTATTATACTTGATTTGTACCTTCCTATAAGTAACTCACATTTGTGTGTTGCTCTAGAATAACTTGAATATAATTACTAGATAAATGTTATGGTATTAAAGGATGTCTGTCGGTTAACTATCGTTTCAAAATTACAATACTCTTTAACTAAAAAAAATATTTCTCGCATGTTTGCTGAAGATACCCGATTCTGATTGGTTGAGGTCGGAACATAAACACTGATATCATACGCTACAAAGTTTACAGCCTGAAATGATAAATAAACATGAGAAAACGAGTGATTTTAGGAAAATAAGACGATAAAGTAATATCTCGCTCGTTCGTTAAACTTTACACGAGGGAAGATAATAAGAGGTTATCAGTTGATATCTCACTGAGTGGTTTTGATGACAATACGAGCGAGCAGAGCAAACGAGTGCTGTTATCAAAACCGCGAGGTGAGATATTAACTGAATATCTCTACGCCACGAGCATAATTACCCTTTTTTCCCACATATATACTCGGCAACAAGGCATAGAAACCGCTTAAAACTATCCAATTTCTAAAAGAAAGTACGTCCGTTCAGTTCAGGTTCAAGGTACAAAGTACAATGAGATAGCCTTCATCAACTAGTGTGCACACACGGAAGAACCAACAAAGCGCGGGCTACAAACTATATTGATTGCAGTCACATGTCTCATGGTTCACAACAACGAAAATGAATCAATATTCTGGTCCTATTTTCATGGCAATTTTATTATCATTGCTGCCATCTGGTGTTCAAAAATAATAACTTTACAACTGTATGAATGGATCTAGAAAATAAATTGAATAGTTTATGCAAAGATTGGCATATGAAATTATGAATATATCAGAAAATATCCTACGGCTTACCCATTCATAAAGACAGTCAGACGTGGGAGAAGTATCTGATCTCTCACTTGTACCATATCAATAAATGGATAGTGTCAGCTAGTGACGTGCTAAACACGGCATGTTTGCATTATGACCAAATTTGTATTGCCTTTGATTTGCTTTGTCTATAAATAACTAAAACTTGTTACATTAGAATAATTCTGATATACTTGACATATTAATATGATATTAAATTATACATATAACTTTATTAGATTTAAAACAAAATGGTAACGCTTTTTTAACAGGAATTCTGGATTAAATTAGTATATCTGTTTTGTAAAGTTTTATCATATTCTAGATTGATCATTGAAGTTTAGAGTCATGAAATAAAATAAATAAAATTTTGCCAGATCCTTCCACAAGGATTCTAGATGTAATGTAACACAAATTAAATTTGTGCCATTTATTATCAAAGCACTGAGACTTTTTGCACGACAATTACAGATGTACAATTTAACATTTTATTCTATGTCCATTTTAATTATTGTTTGATTGTCGTTTTCATATTAGTCAAACAGGAACCAATGCCGTCAACATCTAGTAGTTGTACCGACATAATAATGTTTACATACACATTACATGACATGCATATGTACGCTAATATGTTTACATACTGGCATATAATCATGTACACACTGCATATAAAATATCATTTACGGAATTCCGTCCAGTGACGTCAGAGTAGGACCCCGGCAAGGATGACAACACAATTGTCGAACGGAGCGCTGACTTGCCCCACTAGGAAATGCCCTTTGTTTACATTCCAAACTTTGGCCCATCAATAAAAAAAAACTCAGCCCGGACCCGCTGGACGATTTGCCCCCCACCGCCGCCCCGTTTTCTAACTCCTGGATACGCCCCAGATATGAGAGACCAGCGAGAATCTCCATACAGAGGCCACGTGCCTACTGAGACCACTTCAGGCCAGTCCCATGATGCGTGGTTTTGGTAGAGATATTCAACTATGTTCTACCAGCTCGAGGTTTCATCTTTGATAGTATGCGTTCTCTCTATGCAATTGAACATCATACGGCCTAAATAAAATTTTACGACTTGAAACTTGTCTATAACTTGTTTGATATTTGATAACAGAACGTAAACATCATGTCGAAAAACACTGTAAGTTGTTAACATGTTACATGACTGCTGAGTCCATGTCTGAGGTCGCTGTGACTGTCTCTGTGACGTCATGTAACATATTACAGGCTCAGGGCAAGAGAGGTGATAACGCGAGCTCTAATGGACGGGAGTGGACGGCCTCAGGTGTGACCATACGCCATGAACAGCAGGGCCAGTTATTATCAGCCTCGTGCGCGTGTGTAAGTGGGGGGGGGGGGCAAAGGCCTAGCTTTTATTTTATAACTTTTCTTTTCTTTTTCTTTTTCTTTTTTCTTTTTTTTCTTGGGTGGGGTCGTCTGTAGGGTGCAAATACGGGGTATAAGAACATTTGTAGTAATATGTGGGAGTGTGACGGGGTGGGCTGGTGTTCTGGACTTTTTAAACTGTTTGGTGTATGGGTGGGGGGAACTCGTACTGTAATGGTTTCATTTTTTCAAACCGGCCTGCAGCATAATAAATTGTAGCGTGAGGATTAGTGTTTTAATTGATGAACACAGCAAAACAAAACGATACATGACTATAACTCTCTCCATTGAGGCCATCCAGGGTCAGCCCTCGGGTGTCCATAATGTGAGGTTGTACTGTACCAACGAGCATTGGAAGCAACCTTGATCAACAGCGCCGCGGGCGGCAGTTGCAAACAGCATTTATCAACAGCTAAAATAGCGGTCTTGAGTCAAAGTTAGAATTCAAGCAAAGGCAACAGAACCTCTGTATTAGAGCACCCAAGTTGTCTCAACAGACACGTGACTGTAGAGCTTATGTCTATCCAATTAACTGTCGTCTCATGCAGGCATTGGATCACGAGAAATGCCTTTATTAGAGAGGTGCTCTTAAATAGAAGTTCTGCCTGTGCAATTTGAATGCAATAGTAAGTTGGTGATGGTGTTGACATGTGACGAGAGAGCTGTGAATAGATGGTATTTGTGCTGTAATGTCACGTCCATTTTCTCTATCAAGTGGGACCTCCTAACTAAGCCAACCCGGCGTTTGCATTACCTGGTCTCTATGGACAGATGGTGTGCTTTATAAAGGTGTGCGTGGATCTATTAAAGATGGTTGCCACCAGCATCAAGGGTCGCACAATAGAGTGATCACTTTAAATAGGTGGTCTTAGCTAAAGAGTGTGCTGTTGTAAGATGCCATGTGCATTATTCTGAGAATGGCTTCTGGCATCTTGTGGTTAATGACTGTGTTAATGGGCTCAATAACAGCGTGACCTCTACGTTGTTTGGGTACATGGTGATGAATTCTTATATGAGCTACTAATGAACATTCATGTATGGGGAGGATGTTTGCTCAACACAAGGACAGATTTTCAAATAACATGGCGCCCTCCAATTTGTTTGGATACATTAGTTATGAATTCATAAGCACGTATATGCCATTAATGAATGATCATGTACACGTATGTTGGAGAGGCTTGTTAGTTAGACAAGTGCAGCCTGCAAACTGCCTTAAGGGATAATGTTGATTGTGGGAACTAATGGACACGACCGACTTGCCATACAGCATTCAGAGTGCATTGTGTTCATATACATTTGTAAACTTTTGCTGACAAAAATATAACAATATTCTTACAATGACATGAATCGTCTGCATAAAACTAACTCAATTTCCAGCTGTGGCCTTTATGAGTACTCACTATTTGATCAATATGGCCGTGAATAATCAACATAGTGTTGAATAGTATCAAACTAATAAGAGTGGTATTATGGCACTATCCTTGTAATTGCATGCTGGGAGGCGAGTGGCAGTGTTCCTTGTGAAGTTACTTCAGGCACAGAGCCTTCCTCACGTGTCATACCTAATGGGACATTTCTTCTCATAGAAAGATTGAAGGATTTCAATGAGAGGTATACTGTTGGTTAAACTGATGTATCCTATATGATAATCATCTCACGTGACGAAAATTTAAATATACAACCTGATGATAGTTTAAGACCAGCCCTTCAGCCAATGAATGGGCTACTACAGCCAGCGGTTGATCTAATACTGGTGGAATATCACGGTTATTCAATAAAATACAGGTTGGGCTTACCGTTATGAGGCCATTATGTTAATATATATATATTTTTAAAAATACAGTGTCATTTTATCCGTATGACGACTCAGTAATTCGTGTAAAGCCACTGGATTTAGAATTGCAGCCGATCTGCTTATTCGAATTTTGATAGATAGGATTGATGGAAAGCCCTCTATGTCAACCTATGTTATTCTCAGCAAATTTCATCAGGACCTTTTACATATGAAACCTTGTGTCCCTCAAAATACTTACTTGATTTAACAATAAATTTGAATTGAAAAGTAATGTTGTCACCAGCTTTACTAGCTGGTAAAGTGACTACTGTTTTCGTTTTGCCTTTAACCTAAGTCCGATGTTTTGAAGAAAATGCCCGAATTTTACTACCCTACACTTTCTGATACATTCAAGATATACATTGTACCTATAAGTATGGGCACAACTAGCAGGGAGGACGTTTTGGCCGTGCGGTTTCTTCAGATTTCTACAGAATTTCTTCATGCAGTGATAACCGTAAAGCTATTATTTAGTCATACTATTGTGAAAACGTATGGACACATACTAGTACGGTTTGCCATAACAACAGGGCGGCAACGGCATAGTTGTTTTTTAGTTTATTGTGTTACAAAAATGTGAAATGGAACCAGAGTATTATCAAAGATAGAACCAACATTTTTAATACTTCATTCACGTTTTAATCAAATATTTTCGACCTTGCGCTCATCCTCAGAATATAATGAAAAATGAATAAACTTAAATTACATAACAGTACTGTTTTCAATATTACACACATAATACAGAACATGAATCACAAAACAACAACACAAGGATTAAGAGATCAGCAGGTGCTGACAACATCTAAACCTTGATGGTCACGGTCCTGCTCTTGTATTCCTCATAGAGCCACATTACGATCAACATATATACAATACGATACATACGATGTCTTGTACGGATAATTGGAACATTCACAGGCCCTTATAATAGCTGGCGTGTGCACGACATTCGATAGCTCACTTCTTTTTAAGACTTATACATACTCCACCAACGCCCAATTCCATTTAGAGCTGTGACGATGGTGTCCACAGACTTTACCTAATGCAGTGACAACCGGACAGCTATAGTTCAATTACACTTGTGTCCGTACCTGCTTTTCTTTAAAAAATTACCACTCAAATTCAAATTTCAAACATACTTTTATACCACATGACAAGAATGAAATGTTGACACAGATGTAAAGCTATGATTTAGTCACAATATTGATTGTGGAAACATGTGGGCCACAGAACATCTGTAACAGCACACAATGTTTTGAGTGCATTGTGTAAATATATTATTTTGTTAAATGTATCCAGAAAATATCATAAAATCCTCATGATTACATATATTCTCTAGAAACACGTGATTTGAAAGTGTTGCCTTTGTGATTACTCAATATTTAATAGATGCATTGCAGAATAACCCACAATGTAATACATATGCACAGTCAATTTGCATGGAACTAGTAGACATACAGTATAGTGCGCAGTGTGTCTGCAATCTGTGTGTTTTCATAACAGTAAGGGTTGTAATTTTGTAACCCGCAAGGGTCCACATTTCTCTAATAAATTCAAGCGTCCATGCTGTCTTCGTCTAGGAAGACGTATATTAATATGCCATCTGTTCACCTTTACACAACACTAGATCTATTTAATACCTGCGCAATACGTTCGCAATACTAGATCTCTCTGAGCTAGATCTATTAATACTAACTGGTTGACAGTTTGGGCAGCAGCTGCTGCCGTTTTCCAAGCCTCCCTGCACACGTTAGGTCACCCGGACTCACAAATCGTGTTTTACAAATGATAGAGGTGGAAGGCACCCTGCTCACTGTTCATAAACTGCTTCTGCACAAGTATTTTCATCGCTTCCTTGATGGTTCTTGTTCTATTGTCACTATCTCTGTGCAACGTGTCTACTGATCTTTCCTCATGCAGTGACAACCATACAGCTATGATTTAGGCATATAGCTGATTGTAGAAACATATGGGCCTCCGGAATAACCATGACGGCACACAATGTTTTTAGTGCATTGTGTAAATATATGTTTTTGTGAAATATAAACAAAACATATCATAACATCATCATGATCGCATAGATATTCTAGAAGCACTTGATTTGAAATTGTGGCCTACATGATTAATCAATATGTTACAGATAAATTGTAGGAATTGACCACTCGATTGTCGTGTCGATCACAAAATTGAGCATAATGACGTCTGATTTACCCGAACGAAGTGACAAATGAATTAAATTAATTACAAAAATTAATTAATTAATTAAATTACAAAACAGTTATGTTTTAAATAATACATACATAATACAGAGCACGAATCACAAAACAGCAACGCGAGGATTAAGAGATCAGCAGGTGCTGACAACATCTAAATCTTGATGGTCACGGTCCTGCTCTTGCATTCCTCATATAGCCACATTACGATTTCCATATATACAATACGATACATACGATGTATTGTACGAACCATTGGAACATTCACAAGCCATTAGGCGTGTGCACGACATTCGATAGCTCACTTCTTTTTAAGACTTATACAGACTCCACCAACGCCCAACTCCATTTAGAGGTGTGAGAATGGTGTCCACAGACTTTACCTAATGCAGTGACAACCGTACAGCTATGGTTCAATTATTCCAGTGTCCTTCCCTGTTTTTCTTTCAAAAATCACCACTCAAATTCAAATTTCAAACATACTTTTATACCACATAATAAGAATCAAATGTTGACACAGATGTAAAGCTATGATTTAGACACAATATTGATTGTGGAAACATGTGGGCCACAGAACATCTGTACCAGCACACAATGTTTTGAGTGCATTGTGTAAATATATTATTTTGTGAAATGTATCCCAAAAATATCATAAAATCCGCATAATGATAATGACATATATTCTCTAGAAACACGTGATTTGAAAGTGTCGCATTTATGATTACTCAATATTTAATAGATGCATTGCAGAATAACCCACAATGTAATATATATTATGCACAGTCAATTTGCATGGAACTAGTAGATATAAGGAATATTGCGCAGTGTGTCTGCAATCTTTGTGTTTTCATAACAGTAATGTAATTTTGTAACCCGCAAGGGTCCCAATTTCTCTATTAAACTCAAGCTTCCATGGTGTCTTCGTCTTGGAAAACTTATTTTAATATGATTAGTTATCTTTTCACAACACTAGATATTTAACACTTTCACAATACTAGCTCTATTAAGAGGTACAGATTGGTAGTTTAGGCAACGGCTGCTGCTCTGTTCCAAAACGCACATGCCCATGTCAGATCACTCGGTATCACAAATCGTGTGGTACACACAAGAGAGATAGTTGTCCCCATCGTCCATGTTCATGGCATGCGTGCCCGAGTATCTTTATCACTACTTTGCTGCTTCTTGTTGTATGTGCACTTTCTCTGTCCAACGTGTATATGGATGTTTCCTCATGCAGAGACAAACATAAAGCTATGGTATATAAATCATATTGTTGATTATGGAAACATGATCACACATGACTTTGCAAAATGGCACACTATGATTTGAGTACATTGTGTTAATATATATTTGTGTGAAATGTAACCAGAAAATATCATAACACAATCACAATGAAATAGATTTTCCATAAACCATTGATTTGAAACTGTGGCATATATGAGTAGTCGATAGTTGAAAGAAAAATTGGTGAGTAACCCACGATGTAAAGTTATAGTATGCTGAATGAATTTGTCATGGGTCTAGTACATATAACCTGTATTGTATGTAATTGTTCATACTACTTTGGAATATTGATGATATAAATGAAATTTTGTAACCCATAAGGGTTCTCAATTCGCTAATAACATCGTGAATATATGCTTCAATGATCTTGAGAGACACTTAAATTGACATAAGTTCATTTTCAAACTTCTGTCTCGATCGTATTTTGCTACATAATATGTGTAGGTGAGTGTGTGGTTGTGTCTGTGTGTGTGTGTGTGAGAGAGAAGTTTGAAATTGGATCTGTAAGCACTGGGAAACACAGATATCCTAAGCATTAACAATACTAATAAGATCTTCCCAAATTTCGTCCTCATGCGCCATTTGTACCCATGACCTCTGTGTTGAGATCAGAACAGACCAAGGTGGGGGCTACAGAGACAACAGTTCAGCCGTATAACCGTTTAATCACTTACAACCTTTGGCTTGTGAGTTTGATTCCCACCCTTGAGGTTGTGCATTCGATTCCCACCGGGGCCACTTGAATCAAATGGAAACTACCTCTTTAAAACATGTCTTCAGCTATGACTATCATTGGTAGAAATATGCGTGCTAAAAATATATGTGAAAGATAAGTTTGAAAATGAATCTGCAAGGACTTGGAAACACATGTATACCATAAGTTCATCTTTTCACACTTTTAGATCTATTAAGACTTACTGGTTCACAGTTTCGGCAACTGCTGCCGTTTTCAATTCTTTCTGCGCATGTTAGAGATGGTGCAATATTTAACAGGCAGGGGGACCGGTGCATATAAAAAATCTCGTCTGAAAAAAAGGTCTTGTCCCCTGCTGATGTGATGAAAAAAGGCCTGATGTCCAATGACTCTATTCATAAAAAAGTCTCTGTTCACTACCACGAATATTCTCGTGATTAATTTGTACCGATTCACTCAAGTCGAGGTGGGATTTCAGCACCTTAAAAAGTACATGTCCCATGCCCAAGGAGAATGAAAAATTTAACAGTCCCCCTATATTTGCACCTTAAAAAGTTCTGATTGGTAGTTTACCAAATGCACAGATCCCCCCTCTTTGGTAAATAATGCACCATCCCTTAGGTCACTCGATCTCACAAATCGTGTGGTACACATGAGAGATGGAAGGCACCCTTGTCCCTGTTCCGCCTCCTTGACGGTTCTTGCTCTATGGTCCCTTTATCTGTCCAACACATGCACTTCCTTCCAGTCTGATTCATGGTTCATCTGCTGTGACATGAGCAATAAAGTTATGTTGTTTGCCTGTGTTGTTTTGTTTCTCATAGAAACAGTTAATTTTTTGTAAAATGATACAAATGAAATGAAAACACTGACAAGATATATTCATTTATTTCTTAAAATATAATTGTTGAAATCTATTTTTGTTTGATTTCACACTATTTTCATTACAAAAAAACTCGGAAAGTTGAAACATGAAAGTAGATAACCCACAACTACATCTAGATGCTAGCCCAATTCACGGAGGGAAAAACACTAAATATAAAGCGCAAACAACATGCAGACTTTTGCCAACTTGGAGTCACCACTGATACGTTTCTAGTTCTGTCTCATTCCCAGTCTTTATCATCCATCCCTGAACATCCACAACCCATTTGGCGCGTGCATGACACTGGATGGCTCATCATTTTTCACCACTTCTTCTCGACTCCCCCAACTCCAAACTCCACTTAGAGGTGTGGTGATGTGTCTATGGATTTTTTTCCTCCTGCAGTGACAACCATAAAGCTATGGTTTAGTCATAATGATGATCTTGGAAACATGATCACACATGACTTTGCATAACGGCACACTATGTTTTGAGTGCATTGTGTTAATATTATTTTTGTGAAATATAGCGGGAACCTCTCCTGGTGATCATCATGACATAGATTTTTTTTAGAAACACTTGATTTGCACTTGTGGCCTATATGATTAATCGATAGTTGATAGATTTATTGGTGAATAACCCACGAGGTAAAGCGACAATTATGCTCAATAACTTTTTATCGGATTAGTACATAACAAGCATATTGCACTTCATAATACTATTAACCAATATGTTGTATGACGTTTTATGTAATTTTGTAACCCGTAAGGGCCCACAATCAACCATTCTATCATTCCGTGCAAAAATCACCGCCAATAACCCACGCTGATTGGTCAATCTCCGTGCTCAATTTTGCGATCGAAAACACGCTCCAAAAAAACCCCACGCCGTTAGTCTAAACTCCTCACAATATCAATACAGCCGCTGACGTAGTAAGGCGTGTTCATGCTGTGCAGAGTGCAACAGTTTAGACCAACGCCTCTATATCCTCAAAATATTGTAGGAATTGATGTCTCCAACGCTTCAAAACAAACGAAATTGACTTGAATGTTGAATGTTATAATATGATTTATTTTAAAATAAAATCATGAAAATGGATTTTAGTCATGATAGATTGGTGATTGAAAGTTATCGATTGTCGTGTCAATTGCAAAATTGAGCATGCTGGTAAATATGACCATTTACACTTTGTTCAAAATCAGACGTACAGCATGCTGCATGTTGCAATCGTGAATTCAATAACCTCGTGTGGATATATGATTCAGTGATCGAAACACTTAAATGTCGGCATAAGTACATTTTCAAACTGAAAATGTATCTGATAGCACTGTAAAACACATATATATATGCATTGCTAAGCACTAACAATGCTGATAAGACATTCCTTTTTTCGCCCCATGTGGATTTGAACCCACGACTATTGTCTCATTCAACTCTTTATCATCCATCCCTGAACATCCACGAGCCACCAGGCGCGTGCATGACACTCTATAGCTCACCGTACTCTAGGGCACTTTTTTACACACTCCCCTAACTCCATTTAGAGATTCGAAGATGACACCTTCAGATTTTTCCACATGCAGTGACAACCGTAAAGCTATGGGTTAATCATATGTTGATTATGGAAACATACACATGGCTTTGAATAACAGCACACTATTTTTGAGTGCATTGTGCTAATATATTTTCTTGTGATATGTAACCAGAAAGTAGTTTAAAATCCTAATGGCAAATTGAAATATCTAGAAATACTTGGTTTGAAATGGTGACCTATATGATTAATCGATATTTGATAGACAAATGGGCGAATTTCCAATGATGTAAAGTTACAGTTTGCTCAATAATTTTTCATGGTACTAGAACATAAAAAAGCGTACTGTAGCTTGCAATTATATTGACTATGTTAACTTGATATACAATTTGATTCGTAATTTTGTAGCCCGTAAGGGTCCATAATTCCGTAATAACCTCATGTATATGTGCTTCAGCGATATTGTATATATGGTTTCCCCAAGTTTGCTTGTGAATTCAATTCTACTCTCACTGTTCACTGGATATCTGCAAGCAAAAAAACTAAATACATTGAGAGCAAACAACATACAAGTATGCAGCATGCGAAAGTTGCCAAGTGGTTCCTTGTAGAAAACAATTCATGTTGCCCGTCCTTCTTGTCCTCGACCATTGTCGGGCCACAGCCCCCCATACCCCCTCGCCTGAAATGATTAAATTTAACACAAAGACATTTAGAGACAAAGAACCATCTCCTGAAATGCATTACCGTAAAATAAAATAACAAAACAAAATAGGTGATGCTGGGGTGGTGGGTGGGTAATAAAAATAAAGAAAAATTCTCTGTTGAACAGCGGCAAAAGATGTTGCTCAAAGAAAGACAGCCATATTCACCCCAGGTGTACAAGATCAAAGAGTTCAGGCACACAGATTGATAGAACTGCGCTCATCAACCTTCCCCTAAAATAACTTCAATCTAAAAACAGATTAACATAACAAACTTCCTTCCTGTTCTGATCCACACCTTACCTTCCTGTTCTGATCCATCCTTTTAGTTCTGCTGCACCGCCTGTTTTCAGTTTCGTGCACTACAAGCTGCTGTCATAACCATTTTCAAAACACCTTCTGACTGCATGTCAATGTCACTCAGCCGAAGCCCGTACAATCATTCACTGATAGGGAGGATTGGAGAACAAGAACCATCAGGGAGGCGAAAAAATACCAAAATGATGAACCACACCTTTCACTCTGGAGGTTTGCCTGTTTCCAGGACATGATTGCACTCGTGGATTGGCAGCTGTTTTTCCATTTATTGACTGTCTGGTTACATTGAGTTACAGGTTAAACAAACATCCTGTTCTGATCCACACCTTACCTGGAGGTGTCCTGTTTCCAGGACATCGTGCACTACCTGAAGCTGTTCGGCGCCGACATGATGCTTTGGCGCTGTAAGAACGCGCTGCAGCCGTACTGGGACTGGAAGCCGCTGCCCGTGGTCGGTGAGTCACAACTGTTCTGACCGACAATGCTGTACATGTAAGTCAGACCCTGTCCGTGGTCCTTCCTTTGTAAAACTTGTCACCTCATAATAGGTTCAGAATCTACACATTGTCATGCGTGGATTGGCATGAGGTGTGATGAAGAAGAAGTAGTTGGTAGTTTTTCCATTTATTGACTGTCTGGTTACATTGAGTTAGAGGTTATATACCTAGTGCTATCTAGCTCAGTAGACTAGTAAGAGCAGGCTGAGGTCTGGTAGACTCATAGGCAGGAAGGCCCTGCCTTGTAGGACAAATGCTGAGTCAAAATAGTTTTATCCGATTGCACACCTATCGGATCTCAACTTACTTTGTTGCACCAATATCAGCCCCTGTTTGTTTGCAGAGCTGTACTGTGAGGTGATCGGTGCGCTCAAGGAGGTCACGTGGTACAAAAACGGCGAGCGACTAGAGACAGGCAAAGGTGGGGAGTACACTTATTATTATTTTTTTTTGCTCAATGACAGTTTCACTGTGGGGCGATGACATCTAACTTTTGCATTCTGAAAAAATAAACATTTGTTCTCAAAATTGCACAAAAGTGGTTGGGCCCAGTCCCACCAAACCTAACTGAAACTCATTTGCATTTTGCTTCCAATAATCTGTTCCATGCTTTCATATCGTAAAGATATAATTTCAGCCATTGTCTTATCTATTTGCAAATGTAGCCTACCTATTTAAAATCTATAGGTATGGTATTGCAATAGAACATGTTTTTTTCCAACTTTGAAATGCATCATCACTTGATATGGTCACAATATTTAATACCTAACTACCCTCGCCACTTCTGCACCAAATGACATCACTTTCTTAGAAATCCGTTCTGGCTACAGGAACTTATGCGACAAAAGGTGGGTTTGGTTGATTACCTGTTGTGTTTTCCCAGCGTCCGGTCACTACGCGCAGGTGGCCACGCCGCACTACGCCAACGACGTGTACTTCTCCCGCTGGATCAACTTCCGCCTCAAGGTCTACAACGCAACCATGGCGGACTCCGGCATCTACACATTCCAGGTGAGACACGGGGCAGCATTGAAAGGGACTGGCTTGCTTGATAGATTTATGATTTTTATGATTTGAGCTGCAGCAGGTTCTCTTATATTTATTTGATAGTAGTCAACATAAAACAGTGGCACTTCTATATACCTGCTTTAATGTTCTAAGATGGTCAAACATGAATAAAAAATATTTATGTTTCCTGTAATTACCATCGCTTATGCATGTTTTGGAACATTAACTTTAATTTGACTATTATAAAATCGTATCCACAAGCAAACTGGGAAAAACACATTAGAAAACTCCACTAGCATGAAAATGTGAAGAAATTGAACCTCCCAAAATGTCCGTCCTTAGGTGGGATTCGAATCCACGACCTCTGGGTTGTGATGATAATTGACCAAGTATGTAGGCTGGGAGTTACAGAGACAACGGTTCGTCCGTGTAACCTTTTAACAGCCCGATGCTTGGTATGAAGGTATCATTCTGGTCTCACAACCTTGTGGTCGTGAGTTCGAGTCCCGTCAGGGCCACTTGACATAGTCATATAGAAGCTTAGGGTTGAAAAACCTGTCTTCAGCTATGTCAGAATAGTAGTAGGAGCTTGCTTGCCATAGAAAAGAGATAGACAGAGAGAATAATAAAATTATAAAATAGATATGAAAGTGACTTTAATAAGATACATTTGTCAGATAAACTCATATAAGCAGATGCTTATATTAGCAGGAAATGTAAGAAAAACAGCATACGTGCACTATGCATATCTGGCAAATGCGTTCCTGTTAGCCCAGCTTTGTTTTCTGGAGCATTGTGGAACAGGAACCTCCTACCCACTTTCTGCCTCTGAAGAGAAATTTAATAATATTCAAACTGAAAGAGAACAGCCGGCGCACCATGTTGATTCTGTCTCCTAACTTTCTGGCAAGCACTGGGTGCCACTTTGAGATGCAGATGGCACAGAACAAGTTGTTTTCCAAAGGTAAAGATGTTCTGTTATTGGTTCTGTTAAAACCGTTACCCAAGGTTGGTGTCTCCAAGATGCTGAAGACTCTGTTGGAGACAAAGACATACATTGAGTGGAGTGAAGATGAATATGGTCAGAAGCTGTTCTGGGCCAAGTTGGTTCAGGCGGTCAAGGCTCCTGCTCCGGAGCCTTATGATGTGGCCATTGAGGATGATACAATAGACGATGAACAGAGAAACCTGGTAGAATAAGTGTCAATTTGATAATGTCTAATTGTTGCAATCATTTAGATAATTATTCCTTATGTGGTGTTGGGTAAAATGAAGTGTGCTATCATCACTGTAACCATTGGTAGAAAAAAATTCTCAAAAACGCCTTGGTGTACAAACTTTCTTGTCCACTCTGTATTAAGGCAAGTTATGTTGGCCAAACAGGACAAGATGTTCAAACTAGGGAGTACGTTCAGTGAGTGACCAATCAAAACTCATTTGACGACTTGTGACACACAACTAACCGACTAAGATGTGGACATTCTTCACCAAACAACACGTGGAGAGAATTTCTTATTGACACTGGAAACAGTGTACATAATAGAATATGGACCTTGATAAGCTCTGAAGATGAGAACATAAGCAGAGAACTGACCATTAGATTGTTATATATAAACCATGATCATTTTTCGATCTACATTTCATTTGACCATTGCACTGTACATAATCACTCCTACATTTTACGCTGATTATAAAGTAGTTTAATTGTACTTG
The DNA here is from genome assembly GCA_019095985.1 of Streblospio benedicti. Lineage (NCBI taxonomy): Eukaryota > Metazoa > Annelida > Polychaeta > Spionida > Spionidae > Streblospio > Streblospio benedicti. The sequence continues at coordinate 35,976,862 of CM032659.1, read as the reverse complement.
AAACATGCATGTACTTGTACAGTAAGCACCTCGTCATTTTCATTTATAAGTGTGTTATTTCCTGATGATGTATATATGAAAAAAAAATGAATTGTCGAATAAAACTATCTCTATATGATTTGCAAGTCTTTTGTTGTTTGTCAGTTGCTTGTTTCTTTACAACAACTACTGGTGGTTTCGTTACCAAGTGTTCTTATCAAGGCAGATATGGGTACTGGTAGATGATGTCCTGCGTCCTACACTTTCAAACAAACTTGTCTCAATGACCTAATTACAGACTGACTGGCTGATTTCGGCTCTAAGCCAATCAGAATGCAGAATTTAGGTGTGTGTCACAGATAGAGTGTTATAATGTAAACAGCGTTTATTAGCACAATTTTACATGAAGAAGTTCAATATTTATTGTTGTATCTGTCAGATTTATAAATAGAGCCTATTTAAACAACAGCAACAATTATATAACACAAAACACTAAACCATCAATGCATACACGTGAATATCATATAAATGGTCGTAGAAAAACAATTGGAATTACAAAGAATAGTATATGCAGTTGTTGTATTAGTAGATTAATCTCACCACAGTGCTCTTTGTCATTTATCAATGTTAACAAAGTCATGTGACTCTAGTTTCGCTGGGTGGTCACTCTTTATTGGATAAAATACTTTTCAATTGCTCCACAATTTATTCACGTTTCATTAGGAAAACATTGAAATTGTCTGTTAAACATATAATCCAAGTGTTTCCTGCAAAAGCATCCCATTTGCCCCTTTCCCCCACAAAACAGTTCCACTCTCCCCCCATGATAGAGCCGATCTGGCCGGCAAGACTCTTCGCTATGTTGTAGTAGTTCTCTCCACTCATGTTGATGAGCGTCAGCATGACGGCGTTTGTGATGAGGTCCGCCTGGCCTTGGCTGATGTTGTCTGTTTTCTTGTCCACCCAACACTGAAATTAGAACATGATTGACAAACAAGACTTAAACTCGAAACTGAGCTGATTCTGTCTCCATGTGTATACCAAATCTATATCACCTATTTTTCATTAAGTGGCATCTGACCCACATGTGTGTTTACAATTTAAAGCTAAAACAATTTCATTTGTAAGATTCAAAACCTTCATATGGCAGTCTAGCTGTTGTATCCTGCTCTGTTGTACTTTGGTCATATGTTGTAGGTACATGTACACGGTTATATCATGCACTGCAACATGTATTTATGGGTGCAAATTGTGCAGTGCCATTAAAATACCTACAGTACAGAGAAATGGATAAATCGGACCTTTCACAAATAGATTGTACGATTGCACCTTTAGCTACATTTAATATAAACCAACAAAGAAGGAAAATAAACGTGAAATTAATCAGACAAATACCACTGAATATAAATATGTAGTATTCACCTTTGATCCTTTTTTATCCAAGTTCACAAGAGCCATAGTGAAATATGAGTTAAATTTATTGCAGCTAACAAAATTGTATATATGCTCAATCCCCTCTGACTCACTATCAGTAAACACGTATTCTTGTATTGAGCAAAATGCACATACATAATATTGAACGACGACGGATCTGGGCACCCTGAATATCAAGGGCTCAATATATTGCTCAAAACTTGCCTTTGTTTGAGCTCGTTCCACGAACCGATGTGGTATAGAGTAGATCTGGGGAATCCCCAAATATAACCAGCAAGCTGCTACCGCCCACTTTCGCTTTTTTTTTCTCCCTGCCCGTACTATCACATGCATCGTCCCCTGTCCACCCCAGTTCTGTGGCAATATAGTGAATATACATATATATCGTAGAACAAAGTGATGTGCCCCAGTTTTGCTGGGTGCCCCTGTCACGATATGTAATAATTATGATATGTATTTAACGGTGGCCCATGTCTTGGTCAGACATAGATTACTGATTAAGGCATGGACCACTATTAAATACATATAAATCACTATAATATTCCCCTTATTGTTGCAGGGGCCTATGATTACATGCAAAAGCAGTGTGCACATTATTAAGTACTAAAGTGATGTTCAAATCTTTTTGCGCGTATACTTAAAATACCCGTAAGTCTTACCTATGCGTTCTGAACCAATACTATTCCTGAATGTATATTCATATGCAAATGTTAGATATCCTGCATATTTGGCTTACAACACTAGGTTTCATTATTTTTAGTGTATAGTTTTATTTGTCAGCTCTACTCTTTAAAAAAAAAAAAGGCGACGATCCGTACCTCCATAAAATGAAATGTTTTTTTAGATACTTGATTTTGACATTATTTATTAAGTGAAATAAAGCTATACACTAAAACATAATGACATATACGAGTGAGTATTGGGATTAGGTAACACTAATACGTTATGCCTAAACATAGTGCTCCGCAACGTCATACCTCACTGCTATATACGCAGTGAGGTCGGGGGGGGGTCTTTCACAGTCGGGTTGGGTATATATGCTCAGCAGAAAGGCCCTGATTTTGAGATGACAAAAATATTTGAGACCCCTATTTCTTGACAGACAAACCCTAAATACCTCCTTAATGTATCTAAATCCCAAAGCAAAGACCCACAATTTTGCCAAGGCAAATAATGACCACTATTCCGGCATAAACCATGTTTAAGACCCCCATTTTACAAGAAATCAAGACCCCATTATTTTAATTCGCCCTGGGGCATACCTATCAAAACAGAAGCTACTGTATAACAGCAAGTTGCATTATCGTAGTAATCTTGAGCATGTAAGTTTAACCGTTCTGTCGTTTGCATTGTAACTGCGTTGTTTGCGTTCTGACCACTCGCTGTAAGCTTGCTGTTGAACTTCATTAAGGTAATCAGGAGCTTAGAAGGGACAATATTGTAAGAAGAACGACAGAACAATGAAGGGTATCATGATGTGTACATGTTAGCTACGTTCAGAATATTAGACAGCCTATGGACCCATTAAAAACTATCACAGACAAGAATGGTTAGATCGCCATGAGCTGTGAGTACAACGTAGGTAGTTACTACTAATACCTGGTCATTAATCAAAATACGCGACACATATAAACTAATACTACCTACTATGAAATTTCGTTATTATTATATGAAAACTGTTCAACTTGTATGTTGCATTGGGTACTCATGGTCTCATGATTATAATTACATGTATTTGACCATCAAACAAACAGCCACATATTATCCCACTGCAAGACATATTTGTGAATGGGGGAGGCTAACGATACAGCGCAAATCACACCGTCCAAATATGGGCATGAGTAGTAACGTGTGAGTTACTGTACTGTCACATAATGTAAATGAATGACTAAACTTCTAAACTTCAAAGTAGTTCTCGCCATATTGATATTGAGACAGGCAGATTTGAAAATGTACCACTTGAAAATAGAATATGTAAATTTTGTCATTTAAATGAAGTAGAAGATGAACAACACTTTTTAATTAATTGTACATTGTATAATGATCTAAGACATCAACTTTTTAATGAAATTATTATGTATGTTGAAACGTTCAATGATTTTAAAACGCTTAACAAATATTGTGTCCTAGTGACAAACGATCTTATCCAACTCTATTTTTTAGCAAAACCAGTTTTTAAAATGTTCAAAAGAAGATTAATATATGTTTGATTTATTTTATATGAAGATGTAATCTTTTTAGTGTCTCATAGGCTGATGTTGGCCAGACATTATTTTATTAAGGCAATTTGATTGTTATTGTTCTGTAAATAATGTGTGTCACTCTAATATTTACTGCCTGTCGCGCGTCCGTCAGGTTTCGAGTGTGAGCGGCCGCACGGAGGAGCAGATGATCTACCTGGACATTTCCGAGAAGAAGCCGGCGGCGAAGGCGGCGCTGGAGCAGGACACGGCGGGCAGACGGGACCAGCGGCGGGGAGGTGAGGGCACACGCACAGCCAGGGGGACGGGGGGGCCATATTTGGCACCCCCTCTTCACTAAAATTAATAATTGATTTTTGTGTGTTTTGCGTGTCTGTAATCAATCCCACGTACAAACTGGAGACGGCTCAAGTCGCATTTTGCCATGCCAAGTCCTTGTTCATTTTTGAAATAAAATATGCTTAAACCAATAAAACCCTATGGGCGCCATCCCCCCTCCAAAACACCTGGATCTGCTAATGGGATTCAAGTATGCATGTAGATGATAGTGAAGTTGCTTAAGATTAAAGCTCATCTGACTAGATCTATGTAACCAGTAATGTAAGTCCCCAGTGCTCTGTGCCTTATACCTAGATCTAAATTAAAATAATAATACACACAAAATAAAGGAATTTACTGCACTTTGGTTAATTAGATAATCTTTGAATAACCTTATAGCTGTGGCTATATCATTGTAAGTTCCTTAAGATGACTTTTATATATCTACGAAGGATGCCAATGATCTGGTGTACTTGAGAACTCGACTGAGTATATGATAGTAATGGTAATAAGTTATTATACAAATGGAAATAACAGTCAATCTCTCACTGTGTGTGTTAAACCCCACTTAAGGCGAAAGATTGTCAGATATCTCACCCCATTCATATTGTTACCATTTCCGCTCATGTTTGTTTTTAATTATTTAGTTTTAAACTTTGCAGTGTATGAGATCATTTTTAGCTCCGCCTCTCAGCCAATCAAAATCCAGTATTTTCTGCAAAACATGAGACGTGCTTTCAGGTGGCAAGAAAGAGCGGACTCTGCGCAAATTGACGCGGAGGGGACGAAAGAAGCGACGAAACAAACTGCGTGCGCGCAAAAAACTCAAACGCTACATGCGCAAGAACAAGAAAAACTGGGACTTCTTTTCCTACCGGAAGTTACACCATCACGACATCTACCTGGAGCCCTAGTGGCGGGCTTCTTGACTCAATAGGCTCAGAGAGTGAGGTGCTTGCTGGTGAAACGAAATACACATTTCCGGTGGCATTGAATACAGTTTTAACATGTGAATAGTTGGGAAAATATGAATAACACCAGACATTTGTTAATTGACATTAGATGAATAGATGAAAAGGATGGAACGAAGAAGTAATTATTGTTTACAAAAGAGTCATACATAAAGGTATCTGACTGAATGTCATTAAAATTTTGCAGTTCAGGAACTACGGTAATGGCCATAATATTAATATAGTAACCGGAAATAGAAACAATCTTTTTTTTTGCTACACCCGGAAGTGTCTCACTAACAGCCCTCTTGGACTGTGACATCTTACTATCTGTGAAAGTTTTACACCAATATATTTGTATATATTTGTACAATTTGTTAAAATAGTTTGTATACTGTTTTTTGCGGATATTGTTATCGCTATATATTTGACAGATGTGGATAAATATGCTGTTTATAGATGCAGACAAATAATTGAAATAGATGTAGATTGTATAATGTAGGTCTGCAATCTTTACTGGTGAACTTAGGGGATATTTTATTCTTTTTAATTCTATTTTTATTTTACTTTTTTAATTTTATTTTTCTATTTATTTTTTGGGGTTGGGAGGGGGTGTCAATCACAATTGTTATAAAACGTGTTTGGGTCTTATGTTGAAAAAAAAATGATTGTATATCAAAATAGTTAATGATAAATGAAATCACTGATTATGACTTAAAAATCATGCAATGAAAAACAAATTTATAAATTAGAGGGAAAATATATTGCTATAGTCTCCAATTTGAGAATACATTGTACATGTATGTATTGAATGTTAACATGTTTTAAATTCACGATGTGTATGGCTAATTTAGAAATATCGAGTATCATTTTTTATGGAAAAAGTAAGTAATAATCAACAGCTCCAACTCAGTATTTAAATGCACATTCATATTGTTAAGACACCTATCAGACGTTATCGCTTCTGTCTTTATATTGGCATAGGAATATATTCTAAGACTTCATAAAATATCATATGAACGTAGACAGTATCGACGCATACATGTATTATCATTAACCATTGAGATTGTTAAGTGTAGTAACCGTCTATTTTAGCTTCACGTGTACAAGTATTTTGTAAAGCACCTGACGATGTGATCTGTATTTTACATTACTATAGATACCAGCGCAATTTTATAATAAAGACCACAAATATATAATTGGCTGTGTTTGTAATGTGTTTTGTTTATGTTCACAAATGCATGAATATTTCTAATACACCACACGTGCTATATACTGTGTACAGTACTTTTGTATTTGAATATTTGACAACCTCTTCTCATATAGTCATACTCCTACATAAAGCAAATTTTTATATATTTGGCCAACACACATTTTCCTTTGAACTGAATTCCTAGGGCTATATGATTGATAAGTTATCAATATGTTGTTACCCAAAAAATTCAACCAAACAAAGAAGCAAACATACACTATTACACCCTCTCCATATGGACACCCCGCTAATAGGGACACCTGTCCATTCTGCTCCCACATCGCCAAGGAACGGGTCAAAATTGTCCCGCAACATGTTTTCTCAATTAATTATTCAATTGTTTAGTAAGTATTGGTATTATTATGTTTTGTATTGCCATCACTCATGAACTTGAAATTATTTAATTTTCACCATTTTTATCGTTTTTCTATATTTGTTCTTAATATTTCAAACTTATGGTTTTGCACAAATATCGTGATATTTTGAAAAGTAATTGACTTATATATATCATTTTACCCAACTAGATACTCTTTAAATGTGAATTGAAGAATGGCCATTGAATTAAGTGTGGGGTGGGCAATTTGCTAAAATTAAGTGTTTAGTGGAAAATCTGCCAAATAGGTGTGTGAGTGGGAAAATGACAAAAATCAAGGTTTAAAAGTCTAATTTTAGCGTGAACCCATAAAAAATACAGTTGATTGTGGATACATATGGGCTTCCCTTAACGGCATATCATTTTTGAGTGCATTGTGTTAATATATTTTTTATTTTTATTTTGTGAACCATAACGTGCAGTGAAATATCTTTACAATGACAGTAAATTATATTTGAATGTGTGGCCTATATGATTACTAGATATTTGAAAGATAGATTGATGAATAACCCACAATATAACTATATATTATGCCCAGCACATTTTCATGGGACATGTAAAGTTTATTGTGCCTTTTCATCATTCATCTTAAAAATACTAACGCTTTTTTTTGTAAATACTGTAATAATTTTGCCACCCGCTGTATCAGCTGGTACATGGAGTAATTATTTCATTTTCCATTTAACCTATGACTGGCAGGTTGAAGAAACTGTTGAAGGTTATGACCCCAAACTTTCTGATCCCTCCAAAAATAAGTCTATAACTATAACTATGTGGGCACAGTCGGCAGTACAGACATGTATTTTGGCCGTACAGTTTCTTCTGGTCTGCAGTGTCTACCATTTACGGTCACGCAACACCTGCCATAACGACACACAAAGTTTTGAGCGCATTGTGTTGATATAATGAATTTTGACCAGCAAATGTCATAATGCACTCATGACGACAATACATTGTGCAAAAATGCGCGAATTGCATTTGTGGGCAAGTTATTTCAAGTTGTTGTTTGATACTTTGGTGATTGACCCACGTACAATGTAAAGGTTCATTGTGCCAATGAAATTGCATTTGGAACTTCACTATGAAAACATTGTGCTCAAACTGTTTTATGCATTATATTCCTCAATGCAACAATGATTGTATAGCTCATTCATCTTGACAGAGTAATATTTCTTCTAGAAAGTAGATTTGCAGCCTGCAATTGGTAAAATTTTAGTAATGCTTCTCCACGCAAATCTGGAATGAGGACCAGGTCACCGGCAGCATACATGCCACAGTATATATATGTTTCAACTCCCTGGGGAGTATACGCAACATTTTATTTGATATGCATAATGGTGAAGAACCCACACTATAGATAAAACATGTTACGAAGTTTTCATTTGGTTTTTCAGTATACATAAAGCTCACTTTACAATGTTACCTACCTCAAAATTAAAATCACATTTGACTTCTTCTCCTTCTTCCCCTACCTTGTATTGTGGGATAGAAAGTGTGGTTTCTGATATGTGACTCGGCCTGAGAATTTGCTCCATCATCATCCCTGGATTCGAATCATCAAGTGGAGATTGGCAATCATAACGCAATTTGAATGAAACACAAAGGCAAATGAAAGAGGAGATCAAGGAGATAGTGAACAAGTAACTGAATCATACTGCAGTGTAAAGTATAAATATTCATTCTGAGGATTATCTTTTATACTTGCTTAATTTTAAAAATATTTTCTCCTTCTTGATCAAGAAGACTTCATCAGGCCCAGTGTTCAGTGAATGTCTGACAATATCAACACAGCTGCAGACATCACATGAACATTTGTCCTGATGAAGCCTTCTTGATCAAGAAGGAGAAAATATTTTTATAATAAAGAAAGTACAAAGGACTTTTCTCAAACTGAATATTTAGTATTGCACTTGTTTGATAACACGGTCTTACAAATCAAGTATACATATGAGAAATGCAAGGCCCCCTCGTCCCTGTTCATGACCTGCTTCTGTACCAGTATCTTTATCGCTGACACTTGACAGCTCACCCCGACCTGGGCGATTTCTTTTACAGACTCCAAAAACTGCCAACTCTATTTATAGATTTGACGGTACTGCTACCGATTTCCCGTAACCCATAAAGCTATGGTTTAGTGATAATGCTGATTGTGGTAACATATAGCATGATGTTCCCAATGGCATATAATATTTTGATTACATTGTGTTAATATATATTTTTGTGAAATATAAACAAAACATATAACATCATTGTCGCATAGATTCACGTGACAGACTTGATTTGAAATTCTGGCCCCTATGATCATTTGATATTTGACAGATAAATTGGTGAATAACCCAAGATGTAAAGTTATAGTATGCCCAATTAAATTTCATTGGAATAGGACATATAAACCATATTGAAACTTGCAATGCTGCTAACTATGTCCTTGTATATCTTTTTATGTAATTTTGTCACCCGTAAGGGTCCACAATTTGCTAATAACATCATACATATTTGCTTCAATGATCTTGTTGTGGAGAAACACTTAAATTGACATAAGTTCATTTTCTAACTTCTCAGACACAAGAAGTACGGGAAGAAAAAACTGAACAGAGAGCAAAGATCAGCAAACGACTAACATACAGGCTTTGCCAACTTGGAGTCACAATGATACGTTTCTAGTTCTGTCTTATTCCCAGCCTCTATCATCCTGTCCCTGCACATTCACAAGCCACCAGGCGCGTCCATGACTCTCGATGGCTCACCGCGCCCTATGCCACTTCTTCTACAGACTCCCCAACTCCCAACTCTACTTAGAGATTCGAAGATGATGTCTATGGATTTTTCCACATACAGTGACAACCGTAGAGCTATGGTTTAGTCATGATGTTGATTATCAATACATTTTCGCGCATGACCTGTCATAAAGGCATACTATGTTTTGAGTGCATTGTGTTAATATATTTTGTTGTTAAATGCAGCCAGAAAATAGTATAACATCAAAATGAGAAATTGAATTCTCTAGAAATAGTTCATTTGAAATTGTGGCCTATACAGTTAATCAATATTTAATAGTTAAATTGGTGAATAATCCAAGATTTAAAGTTACAGTATCCTCAATGAATCTGCATGGTGCTAGTAAATATAAAGCATGGTGTAGCTTGTAATTCTCCTAGCTATGTTGTGTATACAATTTTGTTACATAATTTTCTCACCCATAAGGGTCCTTAATTCACTAATAACATTATGCAAACATGCTTCAATGATATTGTCTTGGTGAAACACTTAAATTGAAATAAGTTCATTTTCAAGCTTCTCAGACACAAGGAGTGGAGGAGAGAAAAAACCCTAAATACAGAGAGCAAACAACATACATACAGACTTTGCCAACTGGGCATCATACCTTTCCAGCTCTGTCTTATTCCCAGCTTCTATCATCCATCCCTGAACATCCACGAGCCACCAGGCGCGTCCATGACTCTCAATAGCTCACCGCACCCTGGACCACTTCTTCTACAGACTCCCCAACTCCCAACTCCATTTAGAGATTCGAAGATGATGTCTACGGATTTTTCCACATGCAGTGACAACCGTCAAGCTATGGTTTAGTCATAATATTGATTAAGGAAACATTTGGCCTCACTCCACTTGACTTTGCATAACGGCATTCAATGTTTTGAGTACATTGTGTTAATATATATTTGTATGAAATGTAACTGGAAAATATCATAACACTTTCATTATGAAATAGATTTTCTATAAACACTTGATTTGAAACCGTGGCATATATGATTACTTGATATTTGATAGATAAATTGGTGAATAACGCACGATGTAAAGTTATATTATGCTGAATAAATTTGTTATGAGTCTAGTACATATAACCCGTATTGTATATAATTGTTCATACTACTTTGTACGAATTGATAATATAATTGCAATTTTGTAACCCATAAGGGTCCTAAATTCGCTAATAACAATGTCATATATGCTTCAATGGTCTTGAGAGACACTTGTAAGTTCATTTTCAAACTTCTCTCACGCACGTATTTGCTAAAAATATATGTGTCTGTGTGTGTGAGAGAGAAGTTTGAAAATGTATCTACAAGCTCTCGGAAACACATGTATATCATGCCTAAGCATTACAAATGGAACTAAGATCTTCCCAAATTTCGTCATCATGTGCAATTCATGCCCATGACCGCTGGGTTGAGATGACAACAGACCAAGTATGCAAACTGGGGGCTACAGAGACAAATGTTCATCCGTGTAACCTTTTAACAATCTGCTGTTTGGAATGATGGTATCTTTCTGGTCTTACAACCTTTGGGTTGTGAGTTCGATTCCCGCCATTGCCAAATGGAAGCTATTGCTATAAAACCTGTCTTCAGATATGACGATCGCTGGTAGGAATATTCTTGCTAAAAATGTTGTGAGAGAGAGAGAGAAAATAAGAACAAGAACTGTAAAACACATATATGTCACAAGTTAATATTTTTACAATACGATATCTATCTAACATTTTCACAATACTAGATCTAATAAGACTTACTGGTTGATAGTTTTGGCAACAGCTGCTGCCATTTTCCAATCCTCTCTGCGAATATTAGATCACTTGGGCTCAGAAATCGTATGAGAGATGGTGGTCCCCTCGTCCCCGTTCATGATATGGTTCTGCACCCGTATCTTTATCACTCCCTTGATGGTTCTTGATCTACAGTCACTTTGTCTGTCCAACGTGTCTACAGAATTTTCCTCATGCTGTGACAACCGTGAAGCTATGATTTGGTCATATTACTGATTGTGAAAACATGTGGGCGCGTAAGATATCCACAACAGCACACAATGTTTGAGTGCATCGTGTTAATGTATAATTTTGTAAAATCTAACCAGAAAATATCATAACATCATCATGATGGCATAGCTTCTCCAGACAGACTTGATTTGAAATTCTGGTCTATATGATTAATTGATATTCGATACATAAATTGGTGCATGGCCCACAGTGTAAAGTTGAGCTATGCTCAATAGAATTTAATCTAACTAGTACATATAAAGCGTATTGTAGATTCTAGCTGGTAGAGTTCTATGTTTTTCACAAGTTATCATGTAATTTTGTAACCCGTAAGGGTCCTCAATTCCCCAATAACATCATGAATATATGCTTCAATGCTCGTGTCGTAGTGAAACACTTAAAGTAGCGCAGCATAAGTTCACATTCGAACTCTCTCACGCATATTTGTTAAAAATACGTGTGTATTGTTAAAAATACGGCAGACCATCAATCCATACTATTCCTTCGCGACATCCCAGTGGACTCACGCATGAAGATTGCAGAATTGCCACGATTCAGAGGCTACGCACTCGTAACACTGACCTGCTGGCCGAAAATCAAACTCGACTGGCAAAATGATTTAACTTTACAGTTAGGCGATGACACAATCACAATCGCCATGCCAAACACATTTCACATATCAATTAGCAATGGGGCAATTCTCAAAATCATGAATGACGTCAACTATTATGGATGTCTACTCATTAAAAGGCACGATGAAAATTACTACAGTAATATCAGAAATGAAGACGCAACAGCTCATGATATGTAATTTATTTCTACAACAATCCCCTCACACCACTACACATTCATAAACACCACCACCATAACCACAAAAGAAAATTAAAATATAATATATAAAACTTCATATATATATATACACCACCACCACTGTCGAAATTCCATATTTATACACACCGCCACCATTAACAATAATCGCAACACACATTATATACAAGGTCACATAATACACACAAATCTACCTAAATTTCACTGTCAATACATACACACTTGTCTTCACAATACCATTCCACTCCATATTCCAAGCGCGTCCAGTATCCCACAATATCCATCACACTAATCCAATCATTCATACGTCATCACTATCACTCTATATCCTTAGAAACTACTCAATCAAACCACTATCACACCATATCCACCACGATTTGCATCCACTATCGACGGGTAGCCCCGTCCTCGGCTGGCGTCGTGGACGCCATACCACACCTCCACGGTTTCCGCAGACACGCCAGCCTCCAGGTTTCGAACGGCGGCCCGCACACGGCCCCGTCCAGTCCTCCGGCGACGAGCACAACGACGCCTCTGAGGCGTGCACGTCAAGCGACTCTACGTCTACCACCGCCACCGTGGGTCGAACGGTCTCCTCGGCGACCAGCCGAGCGGCCTCTGCAGTTGCCCGGGCGGCCTCCGCCGCCTCAGCCTCCTCCTCAGCGCGGATGATGGCATCCGCTGCCGCCGCATTGCTGCCTTCGTCAGTTGGCGGACCCGCCACGTCCGCCACTGGACTTGCCTCCCGCACCAACCGAGCGGTCCCAAACCGAGCGGTCCCAAAGGACAGGCCCGTGACCGCTGCTCCCAACTCAGCGGGCTCCACGACGAATCTATTACTGGACTGGTGATTCTCCATCGCCCATCTGCAAAAATAGATATGCACGTCATTAACATCCAACCGCAATACATGACAACACGCGAATCGTCAAAATTGGCATCAACCCCAACACCCCTATAAAAGCACCAACTTACGTGATAGCGGCGCGCGGGTAGCGTGAAAACATCTCCACAAATTCCCCCTGCAGGCGCGTCAATTCCTCCAGGCTAATATCGCCAAATCTCGCGAGAAGAGTAAATTTATCCATGATCGTCGGAAACGCTCACAAATTCAACAAACTACAAATTCACAAAAAGCAACCGTACTCGATGGGATCCAATGAAGGAGTGACGTTCACCACGTGCATCATCTTCATCTCTTCACGCCACATACAACAAAAATAACGAGACATCATCTCATCAACCTCATCAACCCACGCATAACCACCGCGCCTGGCACTCGCTCCCCACGGACTTGACCTAGACTCCCCGCCGCGACCACACGCGCCCAAGACCCCAAGGTATGCGGAATCGACGCCGACCTCAGAATGTTTGCTTCCATACCATATTGTACAAATTAGCATAGTTCACCATTGTCTTATCTTAGCAATTCATTACCTTAATTTCGCACCTTACGTGCTAAATTTAGCAATCTGTATATTATATTCAAACCATTAGTTCAGTGTTACATGTTAGCTACACCTAGTTTGATTAATTATGCGACATTAATGTGTTTTCTAACTTAACTTATACATAAGTACTTCAAAAAAAAACTTTGAAGTGAATTGTCAAGTAAACCATATTCCATGTCTATAACCAAGTATATCTCATAATGTAGAATTAGCTATATCGTGTATTGTGTGCCGTATAATAATACACCCTATGTTTATCGTATTCGTTATACCTTTATTACATATATATTTTACGATTAGTCTTATGTGTGCTGTGCATTATATGCTATCTATGTATCCAACTTCATGTCTTAACCAAGCATACCTCATTACGTAGAAGTAACTGTATGTGTGTATTGTACACTCTATATTTATCTGTAATCATTATACCTTCATTATATATACAGTATATATCTAATGATTGGTTTTATGTATGCTGTACATTATATGCTATATATGTATCCAATAGCTGTCAACGCTTCTCCCGCTCATTGGCTCACTAGACTCAAAATTAATAAGGGGAACAAAAAAAAACTAGTTTTTTTTCGTAAGAGGGGGTAGCATGCGAGCGGCATACAGGCCTCCAGCACTCACGCTGGAGGCTCACATACCGCTCTCGCCTAAGCATAACGCTACCGGACAGTCTAGCCAATGCTATATAAGCTGGGACGCTGCGTTGCCAGCTGAGTTGATGAATAAAGATCAAACCTGCACAACTGACTTATTCTACTACAACAGTTTATACAAGATGTGCCATGGGGATGCCAGGGTCAGAGACGGCACTAGAGGAACTGATGTGTCGAGTGTTCGGCGACCTACTCCAAGAAGGCAGAGTCGCCAAATTAGCAGACGATCTCTACTGTGGTGGGGACACACCAGACGAAGTCCTACACAATTGGCGCAGGGTGCTGAAAGCTTTACAGGAATGCAATTTGAAGCTATCCCCAAGCAAAACCATCATCTGCCCACGCAAAACAACTATTCTCGGATGGATATGTGGTGCGATGGCTCACTTTCAGCTAGCCCCCCACAGACTATCCACACTGACAACATGCCAACCTCCATCAACAGTGAAAGGACCTAGATCCTTTATTGGTGCTTATAAAATCCCTCGCTCGTGTTCTTCCAAATTGTGCTCAACTCATGTCACCACTGGATGAAAGCATAGCTGGGATGACATCTAAAGAATCAGACAGATCCCTTGGACAGAATCTCTCAAAGACTCCTTCCTCGTGGCTCAAACAAATCTTAATAACCACAAGTCCATAAGCTTACCCCCGACCTACTGATTATTACTGATGGATCCACAAAGATGTCGGCATCGAACAACACTATACATCAATCGTAATGGCTCATTCCTCTTAAGCTGGTTTCTACAGTGCCAAGATCCGCCAACACCAAGTGAAA
>CM032659.1:35934279-35951764 GCA_019095985.1 Streblospio benedicti | reverse complement strand
AAACATTAGGCAGCCTATGAACTCATTGAAAACTCTCACCGACTTGTATGTTTAGATCGTCATGAGTTGTGAACACAATCTAGGTAATTACTACTAATACATCGTCATTAATCAAAATACACAACAAATAAACTGATACTTCCTCCTGTGAACTATCGTACTTATTATATGTAAAGTGTTAAACTTGTAGGGTACTCATGAGCTCATTGGTATAAGTCCATTTGTCATTTGACATGAAACAATCACGTATTCTCCCACTGCAACGTGTATTTGTGAATGTGGGAGGCTGACAATGCATAACACACCGTCCAAATATGGACATGAGTAGTAACATGTGAGTTACTGTACTGTCACATAATTTAAATGAATGACTAAACTTCTAAACTTCGAAGTAGTTCTCTCCATATTGATATTGAGACAGGCAGATTTGAAAATGTACCACTTGAAAATAGAATATGTAAATTTTGTCATTTAAATGAAGTAGAAGATGAACAACACTTTTTAATCAATTGTACATTGTATAATGATCTAAAACATCAACTTTTTAATGAAAATATTATTTATATTGAGACGTTCAATGATTTTGAAATGCTTAACAAATATTCTGTCTTAATAACAAATGATCTTATCCAACCATTTTTTAGCAAAACCAGTTTTTTAAATGTTCAAAAGAAGATTAATATATGTTTGATTTATTTTATGTAAAGATGTAATCTTTTTAGTGTCTCATAGGCTGATGTCAGACGGACATTATTTCATTAAAGCAATTACATTGTTATTATTCTGTAAATAATGTGTGACACTCTGATAACCTATTTACTAATCTGCCTTTGGCGCGTCCGTCAGGTGTCGAGTCAGCAAAAAAATAAGCAATTTAGGAGCAGATGATCTACCTGGACATTTCCTAGAAGAAGCCGACCAGCGGCAGGGTTGGAGCAGGCCTACTGCACGGCGGGCAGGCGGACCAGCGGGGGGGGGAGGAGGGGGCGCGTTTTCACCCAAATTAATCAGTTTTGTCTGGAGATGGCTCAAACCAATGTCGGAGACTGATTTTTCGCCTTGCCAAATCCTTTCATTTTTTTAAATAAAATATGTTTAAACCAATGAAACCCTATGGGTGCGACCCCCCCAAAACACCTGGAATATGCTGGTGAGATTCATATACATATAGATGATTGTGCATTCGCTAAAAATTAAAGCTCTCCTGATTAAATCTATGCAGCCAATTATGTAAGTCCCTAGTGCTCTGTATTTTATACCTAGATTTAAATTTAGATAATAATTCATACACAAAACCCGCATTTACTACACTTTTAGCTAATTAGATCATCCTAGGATAACCTTAGAACTTTGCCTTATGTCATTTGTATGTTCCTTAAGATGAATTTTAGATACCTACGAAGGATCCCAATGATCCGGTGTACATGATAAGTTGACTAAGTATATGGATATTAAAAAGTTATTTTACAAATGGTTTGAGATATCAGGCAATCTCTCACTGTGTGTGTTTAACCCCACTTAAGGAGAGAGATTGTCGGATCCCTCCCGCCTCCAATTCATATTATTACCATGTTTGTTTTTATTTTCTTAATTTTAAACTTAGCAGTGTATGAGATCATTTTTAGCTCCGCCACTCAGCCAATCAAAATCGAGTATTTTCTGCAAACATGAGACAATTGACTATAAAACCCATGCATTTATATTTACTGTCAAAAACGTGCTTTTAGGTGGCAAGAAAGAGCGGACTCTGCGCAAATTGACGCGGAGGGGACGAAAGAAGCGACGAAACAAACTGCGTGCGCGCAAAAAACTCAAACGCTATATGCGCAAGAACAAGAAAAACTGGGACTTCTTTTCCTACCGGAAGTTGCACCATCACGACATCTATCTGGAGCCCTAGTGGAGGGCTTCTTGACTCAATAGGCTCAGAGAGTGGGATGCTTCCGGGCGAAATGAAATGCACATTTCCTGTGATATTAAAAAAAAGTGTATAGTAGGGTAAATATGAATAACACCAGACATTTTTTAATTAACATTAGATGAATTGATAAAATGATGGCAAGAAGTAATTATTGTTTACAAAAGAGTCCTACGTATTGGTATTTGGCTGAATGTCATTACAATTCTCCAGTTCGTGAACTACTGTAATGGCCATAATATTAATATAGTCACCGGAAATAGAAATATCCTTGTTTTTTTGCTACACCCGGAAGTACCTCACTAACAGCTCTCTTGGACTGTGACATCTTGCTATCTGTGAAGGTTTTGCACCAATATATGTGTATATATTTGTACAATTTGTTAAATTAGTTTGTATACTGTTTTTTGTGTACATTGTTATTGCTATACATTTGAGAGATGTGCATTAATATGTTGTTTATAGATGCAGAGAAATAATTGAAACAGGTGTAGCTAGTCTATTGTAGATCTACATTCTTTACTTACGATATTATGGGATGGGGTGTTTCAATGACAATTGCTATAGAAACTGTATAGGCCTTAATGTTTGAAATTTGTGAAGCAAAACGGCAAATGCGACAAAAAACACCATAACTAAAATTTAAATCATACAATGAACAGTGAAATAGATGCAAAATATATTGTTAAAATCTCAAATTAAATGAATTATACATACTTACATATCGTGCATACAAGCATGTTTTGTATTCACGATCTGTATGGATAATTTAGAAATATCAAGTATATATGATTATTTCTATATTGAACCAGTAAGCAATAATATGCAGATTTAATTCAGGAAAGCACAATTATGTCATTACACACATCTCACAAGTTGTCGCTACTGGACCTATATTGGCACAGGAATATATTCTAATAATACTTTAACGTCTTGCATGGGACTTCACCAATATATGTGTATATATTTGGACATGATTAAATTATTATACCAATTTAGTGTATCATTGTTATTGCTATATACCCCAGGGGTATATTTTGTAATATGTTGTTTATAGATGCAGAGAAATAATTGAAACAGCTGTAGCTAGTCTATTGTAGATCTACATTATTTCTTACATTTATCAGGATGGGGATTATTTGATGACAATTAAATACTAGGAACTATATAGGCCTTAATTTTTGAAATTTATGGAAGCAAAACGGCAAAATGCACAAAAACACCATGCACTGAAAATTTAAATCATACAATGAACAGTTAAATAGATGCAAAATATATTGTTAAATTATCAAAAATTAAATTTATTATATTTTGTTACATATAGAACAATACAAGCATGTTTTGTATTCTATGGACCCCAGAAATATGAAGTATGGTGATTATTGTTCTATATTTGAACCAGTAAAATAATATGCAGATTTAATTCAGGGAAAGCAATTATTTGTCATTACCACACATATCATAAGTTGTCGCTATGGATGTATTTGGCACAGAAAGATATATTTGAATAATATATTCATGAAGATTTCGTCAAAAGAGATTTTGTACTGGAAGGTTTAGTACTTAAAAATGCTAACATTTTTATCATTGGGTACAAAGTAATCCTACCAGGAGTTAGTGCGAGGGTCGGGGTAAGGGTGGGGCAATATTGATAATGAAATATCATGAACGTAGACAGTATCGGCGCATATATTATCATTAACCATTGAGATTGTTAAGTGTAGTAACCGTCTATTTTAGCTTCACGTGTACAAGTATTTTGTAAAGCACCTGACGATGTGATCTGTATTTTACATTACTATAGATACCAGTGCAATTTTATAATAAAGACCATGAATATTTTAATGGCTTCGTTTGTTAACACACTAAAGGTATTTTTGGTTGCTATGTCAACAGGACATTTGATGTAAAGTTATGATACATTTTCCATAACGTTCTATACAAGTTTCACCGCAGAGATTTGCAGTGTAAAAAGTATATATACCTTTCTAATCCATACAACAAAAACACATATTTGTTAAATGACCACAATCTGCTGTGATGTAAAGCAGAATGAATAATAACATACTTTATATACAACTTGTTATATATTACTACTTGGGGAAATCAAAGTAACAGCCAATGCTTAACCAAAATAAATCGGAGACACATTCCCATAACGGCATAATTTTTAAGTGCATTGTGTTAGTATATTATTTTGTGAACGTTCACCGGAGAGTACAAATGTAATAATATCTTTACAATGACAGTAAATTCGAGTTGTATTTGTGGCCTGCATGATTACTAGATAATTGATAGATAGATTGATGAATAACCCACACTATAACTACATATTATGCCCAGTACGTGTTCAGGGGAAAACTACATATAAAGGTTTTTTGTGCCTTTTAGTCATGGATCTTAAATTTGATTACTAACATTTATGTTGTAAATACTGTAATAATTTTGCCACCCGCTGTATTAGCTGGTACATGGAGTAATTATTTCATTTTCCATTTAACCTATGACTGGCGGGTTGAAGAAAACTGTTGAAGGTTATGACCCCAAACTTTCTGATCCCTCCAAAAATAAGTCGATAACTATAACTATGTGGGCACAGTCGGCAGTACAGACATGCATTTTGGCCGTACAGTTTCTTCTGGTCTGCAGTGTCTACCATTTACGGTCACGCAACACCTGCCATGACGACACACAAAGTTTTGAGTGCATTGTCTTGATATATCTTATCTTATCTTAATGAATTTTGACCAGAAAATGTCATAATGCACTAATGACGACAATACATTGTGCAAAAACGCGCGAATTGCATTTGTGGGCAAGTTATTTCAAGTTGTTGTTTGATACTTTGCTGATTGACCCTCGTACAATGTAAAGGCTCATTGTGCCAATGAAATTGCATTTGGAACTTTACTATGAAAACATTGTGCTCAACTGTTTTATGCATTATATTCCTCAATGCAACACTGATTGTATAGCTCATTCATTTGGACAGAGCAATATTTCTTCTAGAAAGTATACATAAAGCTCACGTTACAATGTTACCTACCTCAAAATTAAAGTCACATTTGACTTCTTCTTCTTCTTCCCCTACCTTGTATCGTGGGATAGAAAGTGTGGTTTCTGATATGTGACTCGGCCTGAGAATTTGTTCGATTAAGCATCATCATCCCTGGATTCGAATCATCAAGTGGAGACTGGCAATCATAACGCAATTTGAATGAAACACAAAGAAAAATGAAAGAGGAGATCAAGGAGATAGTGAACAAGTAACTGAATCATACCGTGATGTAAAGTATAAATATTCATTTTGAGGAACATCTTTTATACTTGCTTGATTATAAAAATATTTTCTCCTTCTTGATCAAGAAGATTTCATCAGGCCCAATGTTCAGTGAATGTCTGACAATATCAACACAGCTGCAGACATCACATGAACATTGGTCCTGATGAAGCCTTCTTGATCAAGAAGGAGAAAATATTTTATCATAAAGTAAGTACAAAGGAGTTTTCTCAAAATGAATATTTAGTATTGCACGTGTTTGGTAACACGGTCTCACAAATCAGGTATACACATGAGAAATGGAAGGCCCCCTCGTCCCTGTTCATGACGTGCTTCTGCACTGGTATCTTTATCACTAACACTTGATACACACTGTGCCCTGGGCCACTTCTTTTACACACTCCAACAACTCCCAACTCCATTTTATAGATTTGACGATGCTGCGCTACTGCTACTGATTTTCCCTCACCCACAACGCTATGGTTTACTCATAATGCTGATTGTGGTAACATGTGAGCGCCCAGGATATACACAACAGCACACAGGGTTTTGAGTGCATTGTGTTGGTATATAGTTTTGTAAGATTTAAAAAAAATATCATAACATCATCATGGTGGCGTAGATTATCTAGAAATACTTGATTCGAAATGGTGGCTTATACGATTAATCGGTATTTGGCAGATAAATGGGTGAATAACCCACGATGTAAAGTTACAGTAAGCAACAATAAATGTTCATGGGACTAGTACATATACACCATATTGAAACTTGTAATTCTGCTAACTATGTCTTTGTATGACTTTTTATGTAATTTTGTCACCCGTAAGGGTCCACAATTCGCTAATAATAAACTTCTCAGACACAAGGAGTGGAGGGAAGAAAAATCACAGACCAAACAGCTTACATACAGACTTTGCCAACTGGACGTCATGACTGATACATTTCCAGTTCTGTCTTATTCACAGTCTTTACCATCCATCCCTGAACATTCACAAGCCACCAGGCGCGTGCATGACACTCGACAGTTCACCGAGCACTGGGACACTTCTTCTACAGACTCCTCCAGTGACAACCGTAAAGCTATGGTTTAGTCATAATATTGATTATGGAAACATGATCACACATGACTTTGCATAACGGCACACTATTTTTGAGTGCATTGTGTTAATACATTTTTTTGTGAAACGTAAGTAGTTTAACATCTTAATGGCAAACGAAATTCTCTAGAAATACTTGATTTGAAATGGTTGCTTATATGATTAATCAATATTTGATAGATAAATTGTTGAATAAAACACCATGTAAAGTTATATTATGCTCAATAAATTTTTCATGGGGCTAGTGCATATAAAGGGTATTGTATGTAATTTTGATCACTATGATTTTAGTACAAATTAACAGTATAATTGTAATTTTGTGACCCATATGGGTCCTCTATTCACTGATAACATCATGCATATATGCTTTCATCGTTTTGTTGCGGATAAACACTTCAATTGACATAAGTTCATTTTCAAAATTCTCTCTCTCTCACACACACGTATTAGCTAAAAATGTGTGTACGCGTGTGTGTGAGAGAGAAGTTTGAAAGTGTACCTGCAAGCAGTGGGAAACGCATACATAATTCCTAAGCACTAACATTGCCAATTAGACCTTCCAAAATTTTGTCCTCATGTGCGATTTGAACACTTGACCTCTATGTTTAGATCATAACAGACCAAGTATGTAAGCTGGGGATTGCAGAGACAACGGTTCATTGGTGTAACCTTTTAACAGGCCGCTGCTTCGGATGATGGTACCATTTTGGTCTCACAAGTTTGGGGTCGAGAGTTCAACTCTCGCCAGGGCCACTTGTACATATAAATTGCAGCCGTATGGCTGTAAAACCTGTCTTCAGCTATGACTATCATTCGTAGGAATATGCTTGCTAAAATTACGTGTAAGTGAGAGAAGTTTGAAAATGTATCTGCAAGCACTGGGAAACACATATTTGACATGAGTTTATCTTTTCACACCACTTTCACAAAACTAGATCTATTAAGACTTACTGGTTGACAGTTTTGGCAACAGCTGTTGCCATTTTTAAACCTCTCTGCGCACGTTAGGTCACTCGATCTCACAAATCGTGTGGTACAAATGAGAGAGATGGTAGGCCCCCTCGTCCCTGTTCATGACCTGCTTCTGCCACCCGTATCTTTATCGCTTGCTTGATGGTTCATGTTCTATAATCACTTCCTCCCATTTTACTTCATGGTTAATCTGACAATGGTGTTTACGGATTTTTCCACATGCAGTGACAACCGTAAAGCTATGGTTTAGTCATATTGTTGATTGTTAAAACATGTGGGCCGCAGGACATCCATGACGGCACATGATGTTTTGAGTGCATTGTGTTAATATATCTTTTTGTGAAATATAACCAAAAAATAGCATGATATCATCATGGTGACATAGATTCTCTACAAACACTTGATTTGAAATTGTGACCTTTATGATTAATCAATTTTTGATAGAAAAATTGGTGAATAACCCACGATGTAAAGTTAGATTATGTTCACTAAAATTTCATGGGACTAGTACATATAAAGCGTATTGTAGCTTCTATCTGCTAATAGCCCAGTGGCTAAAGGTCTATGTTTTTGCACAAAAAAATTGTTATGTAATTTTGTAACCCATAAGGGTCCATAATTCGCTAATAATATCATGCATATACGCTTCAATGATCTTGATGTGGAGAAACACTTCTCTCTCATATGAATTTGCTAAAAATACGCGTATATGTGTGTGAGAGAGAAGTTTGAAAATGTATCTGCAAACACTGAAACACACACACACACACACACACACACTCACTCACACACACACACATACACACACACACACACACACAAGCGAGTTCATGCTTGCACATACACACAGACATATCATTCCTAAGCACTAGCATTGTTGATAAGACCTTCCCAAAATTTTGTCCTCGTGTGCGATTTGAACCTGTGAGAGTTAAAAATAGAATATTGCACACTAAGCATTTGCCTAGTCAGCAATCCACCGGATACGACTCCCTTCCGTCTACAGGTACACGGTGCTATATAAGTTGATGGAAGGATTTGAGTAGGCAGTCAATAAACGATTGGAATTGAAACTGGAGTTCCTGTTGTACTTGCACTCATCATTATATCACACATGACAAAATGGTGGAGATGTCGGGGATTGAACCCGAGACCTTTCACATCACATTTCATATCACACATGACAAACCCACAACCTATGGGTTGAGATGATAACAGGCCAATTATGTATGCTGTGGTATACAGAGACAGCGGTTCAGCCGTTTAACCTTTTAACATCCTGCTGCTTGGGATGATGGTATCATTCTGGTCTCACAATCCTGGGATTGTGAGTCTTCTGTCTTCAGCGATGACTATCCGTGGTAGAAATATGCTTGCTAATATGAATGAAAAAGAAGTTTGAAAATGTATTAACAAGCATTTGGAAACATATGTGTACCATAAGTTTCTCTTTTCACAACATTAGATCAATTTAACACTTTCACAATACTAGATCTATTAAGACTCACTGGTTGACCGTTTCGGCAACAGCTGCAGCCATTTTCCAATCCTCTCTGGGCATGTTAGGTCACACGGTCTCACAAATCGTGTATACATATGAGAGATGGAAGGCCCCCTCGTCCCTGTTCATGACCTGCTTCTGTACCAGTATCTTTATCGCTGACACTTGATAGCTCACTGTCACCTGGGCGATTTCTTTTACAGACTCCAACAACTCCCAACTCTATTTATAGATTTGACGGTGCTGCTACTGACTTCCCCTCACCCATACAGCTATGGTTTAGTGATAATGCTGATTGTGGTAACATATAGCATGATGTCCACAACGGCATATAATAGTTTGAGTACATTGTGTTAATATATATTTTTTTGTGAAATATAAACAAAAATATCATAACATCATCATTGTGGCATAGATTCACTTGACAGACTTGATTTGAAATTCTGGCCCATATGATCATTCGATATTTGACAGATAAATTGGTGAATAACCCAAAATGTAAAGTCATAGTGTGCCCAATAAAATTTCATTGGAGTACGACATATGAACCATATTGAAACTTGCAATGCTGCTAACTATGTCCTTGTATATCTTTTTATGTAATTTTGTCACCCGTAAGGGTCCACAATTTGCTAATAACATCATGCATATTTGCTTCAATGATCTTGTGGAGAAACACTTAAATTGACATAAGTTCATTTTCTAACTTCTCAGACAAAAGAAGTACGGGAAGAAAAAAAATTAACAGAGTGCAAAGATCAGCAAACAACTTACATGCAGGCTTTGCCCACTTGGCGTCACCACTGATACGTTTCTAGTTCTGTCTCATTCCCAGTCTTTATCATCCATCCCTGACCATCCACAAGCCACCAGGCGCGTGCATGACTCTTGATACCTCACCGCGCCCTGGACCACTTCTTCTACAGACTCCCACAACTCCCAACTCCTCTTAGAGATTTGATGATGGTGTCTATGGATTTTTCCATATGCAGGGACAACCGTCAAGCTATGGTTTAGTCATTGATTAAGGAAACATTTGGCCACACTCCACTTGACTTTGCATACCAGCATTCAATGTTTTGAGTACATTGTGTTAATATATTTTTGTGTGAAATGTAACCGGAAAATATCATAACACCATCATGATGAAATAGATTTTCTATAAACACTTGATTTGAAACTGTGATATGATTAGTTGATATTTGATAGATAAATTGGTGAATAACCCACGACGTAAAGTTATATTATGCTCATTAAATTTGTCTTGTGTCTACTACATATAACCCGTATTGTATGTAATTGTTCATACTACTTTGTACGAATTGATAATATAATTGTAATTTTGTAACCCATAAGGGGCCTCAATTTGCTAATAGCAATGTCATATATACTTCAATGATCTTGAGAGACACTTAAATTGACATAAGTTCATTTTCAAACTTCTCTCTCGCACGTTTTTGCAAAAATATATGTGTATGTGTGTGTGAGAGAGAGAGTTTGAAAATGAATCTACAAGAACTGTAAAACACATATATGCCACAACTCATGACCGTTTAATATTTTTTACAATACGATATCTATCTAACATTTTCGCAATACTAGATCTAATAAGACTTACTGGTTGATAGTTTTGGCAACAGCTGCTGCCATTTTCCAATCCTCTCTGCGAATGTTAGATCACTGGGGCTCACAAATCGTGTGGTACACATGAGAGATGGTGGGCCCCCTCGTCAACGTTCATGACCTGCTTCTGCACCAGTATCTTTATCACTTCCTTGGTGGTTCTTGATCTATAGTCACTTTGTCTGTCCAACGTGTCTACAGAATTTTCCTCAATCTGTGACAACCGTAAAGCTATGGTTTAGTCATATTACTGATTGTTGTGGGCGTGAGTAAGATATCCACGACAGGACACAATGTTTGAGTGCATTGTGTTAATATATAATTTTGTAAAATCTAACCAGAAAATATCATAACATCATCATGATGGCATAGATTCTCCAGACAGACTTGATTTGAAATTCTGGCCTATATGATTAATTGATATTTGATACATAAATTGGTGCATGGCCCACAGTGTAAAGTTAAGGTATGCTCAATAGAATTTAATCTAACTAGTACATATAAAAGCGTATTGTAGATTCTATCTGGTAGAGTTCTATGTTTTTTCACAAATTATTATGTAATTTTGTAACCCGTAAGGGTCCTCAATTCCCCAATAACATCATGAATATATGCTTCAATGCTCTTGTCGTGGTGAAACACTTAAATTGGCATAAGTTCACTTTCAAACTCTCTCACACGTATTTCCTAAAAAATACTTGTGTGAGAGAGAGAGAGCAGTTTGAAAATGTATCTGCAAGCTCTGGGAAACACATATATATCATTCATAAGCACTAACAATGTTAATAAGACCTTTCCAATTTTCGTCCCCATGTGTGATTCGAACCCACAACCTCTGGGTTTGCGATGATAACAGATCAAATATGAAAAAATGAGGGTTACATAGACAACGTTTCAGCCGTATTTGATTTAACAACCGGCTGCTTGATATGAAAGTAGCATTATGGTCTCGTGAGCTCGACTCCGGCCATATATAGTCAAATGGAAGATACATGGCTGTAAAACTTTTCTTTTAGCTATGATTATCATTGGTAGAAATATGCTTGCTAAACAGTTGTTAGAGAGAGAAGTTTGAAAATGAATCCAAGCACAAGCCAACACCATAAGTTCATCGTTTCACAACACTAGATCCAATTAACACTTTCGCAATACTAGATCTGTTAAGACTTACTGGTTAACAGTTTTGGCAACAGCTGCTGCCGTTGTCCAAACCTCTCTGCCTATGTTAGGTCACTCGAGCTCACAAATCGTTTGGCACACATGAGAGATGCAAGGCCCCCTCGTCCCTGTTCATGGTCGGCTTCTGAACCAGTATCTTTATCGCTTCCTTGATGGGTCTTGGTCTATATTCACTTCCTCTGTCCAACACACGCACTTCCTCCCAGTCTACTTCATGGTTCATCAGAACAATATTTGCTCGGCTGTTTGTGTGTGTTGTAGAGATTTGTTTCTCATTGCTGTAGTTTATTTTCTAAGTGAAGATTCAAGAAAAAAACAAGGGTGTTAAGAACTGTTTTTCTTAAAATATGATTGTTGAAAGCTATTTTGTACGATTTCACACAATTTTCATTACAAAAATATCTGAAAGTTGCAACATGAAAGTAGATAAGTACAACTACATCTAGAAGCTAGAGCCAAAGAGTGGAGGGAAGAAAACACTGAATTCATAAAGCAAACAACATACATGCAGGCTTTGCCAACTTGGCGTCACCACTGATACGTTTCTAGTTCTGTCTCATTCCCAGTCTTTATCATCCATCCCTGAACATCCACAAGCCACCAGGCGCGTGCATGACACTCGATAGCTCGCGTCCTGGGCCACTTCTTCTACAGACTCCACCAACTCCCAACTCCACTTAGAGATTTGATGATGGTGTCTATGGATTTTTCCACATGCAGTGACAACCGTAAAGCTATGGTTTAGTCATAATGTTGATTATGGAAACATGATCACACATGCCTTTGCATAACGGCTCACTCTGTTTTGAGTGCATTGTGTTAATATATTTTCCTCTAAAATGTATCAAGAACATGTCATAACATCCTCATGCCGACATAGATTCTCTAGAAACACTGGATTTGAAATTCTGGCCTATATGATTGATCAATATTTGATAGAGAAAATGGTGAATAATCCACGATGTAAAGTTATAGTATGCTAAATAAATCTTTGTGTGACTACTGCATATAAAGCGTATTGTAGCTTTTAGTTGCTCTGACTATGTTTTTGTACAATTTAATATGTAATTTTGTCACCCGAAAGGGTCCACAATTCCTTGATAGCCTCCTGTATGCATGCTTCATTGATCTTCTTGTGGCGAAACACTTAAATTGGTATAAGTTCATTCTCTAACACAAGGAGTGGCAGGAAGCAACCACTAAATACAGAGAGCAAGCAACTTACATGCAGGCGTTGCCAACTTGGTGTCTTCACTGATACCTTTCTAGTTCTGTCTTATTCCCAGTCTTTATCATCCATCCCTGGGCATTTACAAGCCACCAGGAGCGAGCAATACACTTATGTCATTAATTTTGTTGGTTGGATACAACCACCGCATCCCTGGCATATTGTAAAACAACTTGTCAGGACGAGTAACTTTGGGGGATGACTAGCAACTTTTTTAAAAGTTACTAGTCCTGCTGAACAGTAGCTATTGAGCCCTTAACTGGGAGACTGCACTCACTAGGACACAATGCACTTCTTTACAGACTCCCCCAACGCCCAACTCCATTTAGAGATTCGAGGATGCTGCAGTGGATTTTCCAACCGTAAAGCTATGGTTTAGTGTGGGAGGGGGGGTGAACAGTTACCTTTTCCTCAACATATTTACACTGCCCAAATCGGCACATATACACTACTGTGCTGCGTATGAACGCTCAGTAAGTGCTCGTAGAAAGTTGCACCCACTACTCCATAGCTTCAATAGGACAATTTCAGAGTATCCATATTAATAATGGCTTTGCACAAAGGATCTGGTCTGGGTGGTAGAATAAGGCTATGAAGGTTCGGACTCATCATCAATGTGTTTAAAAAGACGTACATGTTTGAAATTACAGAAGTTTTATATAATAAACATTGATGCAGAAATGGCTCAGATTGCACATGTGAGCACACCAAATTTCAGAATTTTCCCTGGGGGAACATGCCCCCAGATCCTCATACCATAGCATATTTGTCACCATTGTTTGCGCTTCTTAATCCTCCCCTCACTTACAACCTGGGGTGCCCCCATAAATGGATATTGGCAAAATTGTTGACAGATTTCAGTCTACATACCCATAATATGGAACTGAACAGTGATTTACAAAGATCAATTGAGTCAAAATCCGTGTTTTTGTTTCGTTCCTTGAGCTCTACATAGACCCAAAGCTATCTCCTCGTATATCCTTCTATACCTCCCCCAAGCACCCACCTTCCCAGTCGCTATGCTCCCTCGCAAATGTGAACCCCTACTTACAAAAAAACTTTATGCCCTCTAGGTCACTTCTTCTACAGACTGCACCAACTCACAACTCCATTTAGAGATTAGATGGTGGTGTCTACGGGTATTTTTTCCACATGCAGTGACAACCGTAAAAGTTATGGTTTAGTCATAATATTGATTATGGAAACATAGCGGCACACTATGTTTTGAGTGCATTGTGTTAATATAGTTTCCTCTAAAATGTATCAAGAAATGTCATAACATCCTGGCGCCGACATAGATTCTCTAGAAACACTGGATTTGAAATTCTGGCCTATATGATTGATCAATATTTGATAGAAAAATGGTGAATAATCCACGATGTAAAGTTATAGTATGCTAAATAAATCTTTGTGTGACTACTGCATATAAAGCGTATTGGTAGCTTTTAGTTGCTCTGACTATGTTTTTTGTACAATTTATTATGTAATTTGTCACCCGAAAGGGTCCACAATTCCTTGATAGCCTCCTGTATGCATGCTTCATTGATCTTCTTGTGGCGAAACACTTAAGGGACATGAACAGCAACCACCTCCTCTGACAATTTCACTTAATAATTTTATTTTTCTATTTTCTTGATATGTTGCACCTAATAATCCCAATTTTACAATCATAAACACGCCGTTTGTTAGAAAATTATAAATAAATTAAAACAGAGAGAAAAACGAGTGGATTGACATTGGGAGGTTCCGAATAACAGGACTGTAGCCTTTATCACTGTGGCCGCAAGCCAACCACGGAAATAGTTATTAAGGCTGGATGTTATGGAATACAAAACATTGGGGGTGGGTACATTTCAAGAAACCGAATAGGGAACTGATTAATTCTGAAGAAATGAAAAGCTGCATATAGATAAAAAAATGTATATATTCAAATGGCTCAGCAAGTACTATTTATGTGGCATAAAAAGTTTATGACATGAAAATTCACCTGTTCATGTTTTTAAATTGGTATAAGTTCATTCTCTAACACAAGGAGTGGCAGGAAGCAACCACTAAATACAGAGAGCAAGCAACTTACATGCAGGCTTTGCCAACTTGGTGTCTTCACAGATACGTTTCTAGTTCTGTCTTATTCCCAGTCTTTATCATCCATCCCTGGGCATTTACAAGCCACCAGGCGCGAGCAATACACTTATGTCATTAATTTTGTTGGTTGGATACAACCACCGCATCCCTGACATATTGTAAAACAACTTGTCAGGACGAATAACTTTGGGGGATGACTAGCAACTTTTTTAAAAATTACTAGTCCTGCTGAACAGTAGCTATTGAGCCCTTAACTGGGAGACTGCACTCACTAGGACACAATGCACTTCTTTACAGACTCCCCCAACGCCCAACTCCATTTAGAGATTCGAGGATGCTGCAGTGGATTTTCCCTCAACCGTAAAGCTATGGTTTAGTGTGGGAGGGGGGGGGGTGAACAGTTACCTTTTCCTCAACATTTTTACACTGCCCAAATCGGCACATATACACTACTGTGCTGCGTTTGAACGCTCAGTAAGTGCTCGTAGAAAGTTGCACCCACTACTCCATAGCTTCAATAGGACAATTTCAGAGTATCCATATTAATAATGGCTTTGCACAAAGGATCTGGTCTGGGTGGTAGAATAAGGCTATGAAGGTTCGGACTCATCATCAATGTGTTTAAAAAGACGTACATGTTTGAAATTACAGAAGTTTTATATAATAAAAATTGATGCAGAAATGGCTCAGATTGCACATGTGAGCACACCAAATTTCAGAATTTTCCCTGGGGGAACATGCCCCCAGATCCTCATACCATAGCACATTTGTCACCATTGTTTGCGCTTCTTAATCCTCCCCTCACTTACAACCTGGGGTGCCCCCATAAATGGATATTGGCAAAATTGTTGACAGATTTCAGTCTACATACCCATAATATGGAACTGAACAGTGATTTACAAAGATCAATTGAGTCAAAATCCGTGTTTTTGTTTCGTTCCTTGAGCTCTACATAGACCGAAAGCTATCTCCTCGTATATCCTTCTATACCCCCCCCCCAAGCACCCACCTTCCCAGTCGCTATATGCTCCCTCGCAAATGTGAACCCCTCCTTACAAAAAACTTCTTATGCCCTTGGTTATGATAAACAAAATCACTACAGTATCATCAATACAAGCAGCATCGAGTTACTGGCAGTATAGAGGTAGACGCTTCTGGCTTCTGGTGATCTCTCTGGTACCTAATAAGTAATACATCTGATAAGAATGCCAAAAAGGTTAAAAAATAGTTGTCTATACTTGCACATAGCCACACGAATGTTCATTTATGCATCAAAGAATTAACACTAATCAGTACATGATTGGTCCCTGCTAGGGGTATACTTTTTGTCATATATTTTTAGGTCCATATTTTTATCCGTTTGTTTTTTCTTCTTTTCCTATTTATAAGTTATGACCCTATATCTTGCCTTTATCAGGACTGAAGATTATTTGATTTGGTTAAATATTAGTACTTTCATAGAAAATATTTGATTCGGGTCCACATACAATAAAGAATTCCTGATAGTTGTGTTCAAAATTATTTTCTTGTGATCATTTTCATAGTGGAACATGGAACATGAGAAAGTATAGTGGAATGGAACATAGGGGTAAACAATTAGTGAAACATGGAACTCAGGAACCCTGTGTCACCCCCCTCTTTAGTCATATTGCAGATTGTGAAAACATATGGGCACGCAAGATGTCCACAAGGGCACACAATATTTTGAGTGCATTGTGTTAATATATATTTTTGTAAAATATAACAAATATATAAGATTATCATGATGGTATAGACTCCCTAGACAGACTTGATGGGAAATTCTGGCCTATATGATTAATCGATATTTGATATATAAATTCCTGAATGACCCACGATGTAAAGTTGTAGTATGCTCAATAGAATTTCACCTGACAAGTACAAATAAAGCATATTGTAGCTACTATCTGCTAAAGTCCTTTGTTTTTGCACGAATTGTTATGTTATCGTTATGTAATTTTGTAACCCGTTAAGGGTCCACTATTCACTAATAATATTATGCATAAATGCTTCAGTGATCTTCTTTTGGTGAAACACTTAAATTGGCGTAAGTTCATTTTCAAACTTCTCTCTCACACGTATTTGCTAACTGTATGTGTTTGTGAGACAGAAGTTCGAAAATGTATCTGCAAGCACTGGGAACCACATATATATCATTCCTATGCACTAGCAATGCCAATAAGACCTTCCCAAATTTCGTTCTCACAAGCGATTTGAACCCACGACCTCTAGGTTGAGATGTTAACAGACCAATTATGTAAGGTGGGGTGTAAAGAGACAACGGTTCAGCCGTGTAACCTTTTTAACAGCCCGCTGTTTTTCCAAACCTCTCTTCCCATGTACACTAACATTGACATAAATTCGTTTTCAAACTTCTCAGACACAAGTAGTGGAAGGAAGAAAACACTAAATACAGAGAGCAAACAAGTCTTTATCATCCATCCCTGAACATTCACAAGCCACCAGGCGCGTGCATGACATTCGATAGCTCGCGCCTTGGGACACTTCTTCTACAGACTCCTCCAACTTCCAACTCCATTTAGAGTTATGACGAAGGTGTCTACCAATTTTTTCCACATGCAGT
>CM032659.1:35916769-35927971 GCA_019095985.1 Streblospio benedicti | reverse complement strand
TTTGTGGGGGGCCTCCTGTAATCTTGAATACAGGGCATTAAATGGGTAAGGGCCCCCCCAATTTGGACGTCCAGTGCAGACCCCAAAGATACTGACCCTCTGGGAGGCAGCCATTGTTTTTCCCAATGCGGATTTTCTCCCTGGCAGACACTTTCGCCCCCCCCATTGCAGCTCACACAGCGAATCGCGCGACCCGTCTGCAAGGGGTGGAGCATTGCGCCTTGTCTACTGCTTCAGGGTACTGTTGATGTTTAGTTGACGTTAAGGCAATGGAGACGCTTCAAATCACAGTCCCTCGAAGGGGTGTTCCACGACTCAGCCCCCATCTCCTCACCCCCTTCCGGTGCGACCGCTGGCCCTGGAAGCCCGAAGCTTTTTGTCTCGTCTGGCTGTTCCTGCATGCTACCGAAGCAAAATCGTCCAGTCGCTACTAAATTAGTGCAACATTCTTGCACGTCCTTCGACTGCACTCAGAAAAAAGGCACGCGATGTGGAGTGAGACTCTCGTCCGGCTTGCTGCTCCCTGCATACTGCCCCGTCCTCCCAGGTGTGTGAAAAGCCCGGTCTGAGGATCCTCGTGAAGAACACATCCTCCTCCAAATGCCTAGGCCGAGCAAACCCAGAGGCTGACCCCCCTGGGTCCTGTGATGCTCTCATGGGCGGCGAGACGCCCGCCATTACTGAGCCCTTCACCTCCTCGAACCCACGGCCGCACGCCCATGCACTGGGCCGCGATAAAATTCACACGCGCCGGCTAAATGGCCCCCATCTGCTGCAGTAGTCCTCTGAGGAGGATGGTTGCTGTATCAGCGGCAGGGGAAGCTTCGCGACTCAGCCCCTGCCTACTCGTTTCCCTCCTTTGTTGCAGCGGCCCCAGAACTCGTGTTCTGGACCAAATTCTTGCTGGCGTTGGTGTCCGGCTTCTTCTTGGTCGGTTGGAGGGGGCGCCGATTTTCACTTTCGGCGATCTGTTTGGGGGGTTGCCTTAAAACAACTCTTACAGACGTGGCCCTTCCGACCACAATGCCAACATTCTACGTTAGCTAACCCAAGCGCTGACTCCCTCGTGTTGCTGACGCCAGTTTTGTTTTCCCGCATCGAGAACCCGGCGTTGCTGCAGCGGCCCTCGGTCCCTTTGGTCCGATTCCGACTTCTGCTTCTCCTGCTCATTTTGTACCACTAGCACCTGTTTCACCAGTCTCCGTGGACGGGTGATTGGGCTTCTTCCTGTTCGCTTCTTTTCCTTCTCGGCGTACGATGTTAAGCCTTTGTAGTTAGTCGCGTCATCACGCTGACTCGCGCCTAACTGTAGTTCCTGGGTCAAAATGGCTAAATCTGATTCAGGATACATCATGACCTTGTTGTACGTTCGCTGAAGCGAATCGGAGTTTAACCCCAACTTTCGAGCCCGTTTCAATATGGCCGACTCTCTCTGCGGTTGATTGTCCTTCCTGTATACCTTCCGCGATGAAAGTTGCAGACCGACTCTTTGTTGCCCCATGCTTCCGGTGAAGTTGTCGCCCCTCCCAAGAGGTCGTCTCTGCGACCCAATCGCCGATTCCACTTGCGTCCGAAGTGTGAGTCACTTCGCTGGCGGCTAAGCTTCCTCTTCCTTCCAACCGGCCCTCTTCCACTCTGTATTGGCCCCGAGCGCACCCACCCAGGGGTCTGCGTAAACGTCGCACGAAGAGGGTTTGCTATATTCGCTCGCGATTAAGCCACTCGTGGGCGGGAGTCATCCAGTGCGGCCGAGCAGCCCCGTGCTGTTGGCTGTCTCTGGTGAGGTCTCTTGCGAGGCACCAACAGGGGTGGATGCGGTCGATCCGGATTGCTAGCGGACCCCCTGCTGGCGGACCTGAATCCTGCAGCTCCGCTGATTCATGCCCGCAGGCGCTCCCTCCTCCCACCCGATCAGCTTTTGAGTCACAAACTCTGCCCTTAAAGAGTCTAGATTGTCAAAGGCATTGCGTATCCGTGGCTTAAAAGGTGGCGGGGGTGTTTCAGTCCCCTGCTCGCTTGGTGCGCCTGTGTAATGGTCCAAGTGTTTCCCCAGAGGCGGAAGGAGAGGTGGACTAGCCCGATCCTGCTCGCACTCTTCTGCTCTCGTGGTATTGAACGACAGCGAACACTCTCTTTCACCGCCTGGCCTGGCGGCGGCAAATAGGTCGACCTTTCTTTTCGGTGGCGGGCGCGATACCGCAGTTTCGCCCTCCACTTCGCTCTGCTCTGCCTGGTCATTCATTTTGCTCCACGTTTTGGACTGCAACAGGTAATGGGGATCAACTCGACTTCCCAGTCGGTAATCTTTTTGCGTCGCACACCTCCAGAGCAGCTCGCTGCTCTTCTTTGCCCGGGACTAACGCCCTGTCCAAGATTTCCTTCCACTTTTTTTCTCATTTCCTTGCACCATCGCGCCCTGTCTCCACAATTTTATTGCGAATGGCGGTGCTGTTATTCTGCCACACTTCGAGAAGCAACCTCTTGGCTGTCCCGAAGTGTCAGATCAGAGGCGTGGGAGTCGCACTCCCCCACCCACCACAGCGGAAGTCCTTCTTTTTGTTCCTGGAGGAAAGTCGCAGACCGGCCCAAGTAGTAGCACTCGTTCTGGTACGTCCTCCCATGAACTTGTGTGATTCCTCCAAGCGGCAGAGATGGTTCCACTTCATCTCTCACAAAGCCCCAACTGATGTGCAGCCCGGGTGATTTCTCTAGCGAGCCCTCCCCAATGCCGTTTTCCTTGTAATCACTGTAGATGCTCGATTTTTGTCGCCCCTACTTTATCATCCTCGATGCCTGGGTTCGCTTTTTAACGACCCAGACATGTCGCCCTGCCACTTCTTGGCTGGCGCCACCTTCTTTTTGTCCTTCGGTGTCGGAGTTCCCGAGCTCCCATAACCCCTAACTCTTATGAAGTCGGAACTCCGTTTGATAGCCGGTTCTAGTGCGTTGCTGGTTCTCACCAGCAGGGGCGGCATCCCCGAGCACCTCTTCCTCCGTTTCCTCACTGGCCTGGCCGGCGGTTTCCTCTCCCTCTTGGAGATCTGCACCCAATTTCTTCTCAGATGTCCCATCGTTGTCCCCTACTGGGGGCGGCGGCAGGGTCTGCTCGTGGTGTACCATGGTCACGCCCTCAGACTTCTTCCCCACGTCAGACTGTGTCAGCACGGGGTTTTTCTGTAGCCGTTGATGTCAATGTCCCGGCCTGTGGCTGTAGCTGAGGTAGGGAAGCAGTACGGATCAGTAGATCTGCCTGCACCCCGCCCGTCATACCACTCCATTTCAAGGTCAGGGCATTGCGACTGCGTGTCGTTGGTGGTGAGAGCTCAACCTCACTCAGCGGTTGGCGAGCTTTCTTGGCAGCCTTGCGTTTCTTTGCTCGCTCCTCGGCGTGGTACGCGACCTCTGACTCCCCCTTCTGACACAGTGTGGCGGGTCCGCAATGGTCGACTCGTGGTGCTTTTAGGCATCGCGTCATGCAACCCCTAACTCTTCTTGCTGGCATCATCACCCCTGGGACCACTCCAGGCTAGCTTTGCAGCGGATAGAGTGTTCACGATTCCCCGAACCACCCCTCTGAACGCCTTGGGTCGGACACGGTGACTGGATCTCACATTCGTATCGCGCCCCATAGGCGTGTACCGTTACAAGATCGTGGTCACGGCACCAAACTGTAAACAAAGTGGAGTCGGTCGCTGCACCCAGCTTGATGACTGGGTCGCGCTCTGTGCTGATTCGCGACGCCACGAGCCCGAAGCTCGACGCCCAGCGCGATGGACGGCTGACTCTAGCTGATGTTGGTTCCCTTACTACTTCTCATTGTGTTAACTGATACTCCACGTGCAGGGCCACCGTCCTGCGTACTGGGCAAGTGCCTGGTGCCCAACAAGCCGGGTTTCACGACGGGCCCCCACACAGAAGGGGGACTTTGCACCGGTGCTGACATGCAACGATCAGGGGCGTCCCCTTTAAGCCACGCGGTCCCAGGCGCAGGAGGAGGGGGTTCGCCACCGGTTAGCCCCCGTCAGATAAGTAAAAGAAGGCCTATCCCCAAAGGAATAGGTTACCAGCCCTATGTGCTATTCAACTAGCGTCTACAAGGAAACTGAGGCCCTAATGGCCAAGTCTCAGTACTGTAGTGTACTGAGTCCTTAATCCTACTGTGGGCTTAAGAAGGCATAACAACAAGGTGTGTGTAACAAAAGGGGATAATATACCTAGTCCAGTGCAACTTACATACTTTACTACTCTTATACGAGGTTGCTGCAACCTCGCGCACTGGAGACCTACTGAGAACTAGTTTCGTTACACACTCCCCCAGATCTCATGGAGATAGGACTACACCGCTTATACGGGTATAGCCTACCTGCATGGGAGCTACATTAAACTAAACAGTGAAAAGTATCCAAAGTGTACATGGTGCGGCACTTGGGGCGGCCACATCCTCTCTCCACTTGCACTCCATTGTTCGGGACTCCACGATTGTAGCCATGTTAAGTCCGCGAGCTGACGCTACACTGGCGACACTGGTCACGCACTTGGGTCGCTCTTTCACACTTGCCGCCCTGTTGAGCTTACATACAACTACTTTATACTCTGCGAGGTTGCTGCAACCTCACGCACTGGAGACCTACTGAGAACTAGTTTCGTTACACCTCTAAGCCAAGCAAGTCAGCCAGCAGGTTAACATGGCGGCCATTTTGAATTTATGATGATAACACCAAGAAGCTACCACGTCTGCAATGCTTTCACATATTTTCCATCTCTAGAGATGTAGACCTTGCTGAAAATCACAACCCTATCTTTTTAGGTGGTACCGACCACCACCCCTGGCTCAGAGTCTAAATCAAACTTCAGTCCAAAATATTATTTTAACCATCCTAGAAACTTTGGTAGGGGGTGAAGAAAAACATTGTCCGATCTTGCTGAAATTTTGATACAACATCAGAACATATGTGAGTAATTTTGGTTTAATGAACAACAAAATTTGAAAAAAAGTTGAAAGATGAAACACCCTATTACACGGGAAAGAATTAGTAGCTTTGCTTGTAACCTACACAGAACGATCAGTTGAATTTATCTACACCAAAATAACATTAAATCTGAACTATGACTCAATTATTAATTTAATAAAATGAAAAAATATTACTATTTTGTTTTCAGCGTGCATGCCACGACCAATCGAAAGCATTATTGTCAAAACACTTTTTATATTATGTTTTGTTATTGAAAATATTTCTTTTTCCTTGGAATTGGCAAACACTTAACACATCTTCTTTTGTTCTTTTGTTTTTATGTGCTGGGTAAAGCTAATGCTCACTGGTCTAAAAACAGGGAAAAAATAGATTCTTTACGAAGCTGTTACTCACTTGATTCATAGGCTTAATTTATGAGATATCATTCAGATATCTGTAAACAATATATGCTAACCGAAAATAATGATTAACGTCTTGGTTAAGCTAACAGTAGGAATGGTCGGTTTATGAGATTAAGTTTTTAATGACCATTTTCCTATATTTAAAATATCTTTCTTCTTCAATAAGATGTACATTGACAAGATTTGTGACATATGGTATACATATTGGATTATAAGGCAGCAGAAACAGAAAAAGATGTACATTGAGTAATAAAGACAAATTAGATGACTATGAGTGAAAGGGCACATAATTATTAATGAAATCATTGTTATGCATGCAGGTAACAAGTAATTATTCAATTCTCCTGAACTTGAGTAATATCATTTTACAATCTAAACTATGGGTAATCTGGGTATTTTTTAATATTGTACATTTCAAATTTTTCTTCACCTCCCTTCAACTTCTAGAAAAACGGTGTATACTGTATGTGTATGGTGTTGTTATATATCACTAGGCTAGCCATGGTAGCATCGTAGAAGAAATCAGGTTCTTGTGTGTCCAATGCGCCACGACCTGGCGCTGTACAAGAAGCTGTCGGCGCACTACCCAGGCTCCATCTACCTGCTGCGCCACGAGGGACCTCATCCGGCGATGAACTGGCACAGTGCGTGCACTTTACGTCAACTTCCTGGGCGAGCAGGATGCTCCTGTGGGAGTGTGTACGACGCAGTCTGGCGCATGACACACAGCGCCAAGTCCGACATCGGTTCAGCACGCACAGAGCCAACGCTTCTGCCTCTGTCCACAAATGGAGAACTAGCAGGTCCCCCCTGAAGAGATCGCCAACATGACTCGAATATGCAAGGATGTGTTAATGTATTTTAGATATGAAACATAATATAAACTTAATGAGCATGTCCACGTTGTTATCTTAATTCATATAGGCAATCTCGAAGATACTGTATTATCAACAAATGAGTTCACTAATTGCCACATATTTTCTCATGTAGATTACATAAGACTGGTGCAAAGATTTATCACAATAACCAGTAAACTGATGTTTTTAGAGTTTTTTCCATCACTACTGAAGATCTAGCCTGTGTCCTCGACAGTTTCTTATACCATCCGAAGACAAAATATATCTATTCACGTATGGCTCTCACCAAGAAATGCTTTGATAAAAATTTGTCCTTAGAATCATATTGTGTTTTCTGAAGAGAGATACATTTAAACATGAATTAGCTGTTGTATACTGAAATATATTCCTCACGTTATACTATGTTAATTGTACGGCATTCTGACAGTGGTTTCATGTACACATCACTTCCCCTGTTTCTTGTCCTAGATCTATGTTACAACTATATCACAAGTTACCAATGAATATTAAAAATACATAAACTTGTCATTCCATGCAACACAACATGGTGTCAGAAGTGTAGAACAATTGGTAGAGACTCTGTTGGGCGTGTATCGTGAATAATATGATTGATGCTGCAGCAGAAAAGGTTGGATAATACTTATGCTGCAAGCCACATCATCACCAACCTGGATAGATCTAGATTATTCTGTAGTACACAGGAGTCAAGACCATGGCTATGGTTGGCATAAATGCCCTAAACCTCTCTCATTGACTGGAAATCTTGGTCTAAACTTTAAAGCAATTTGAAAAATCGTTTTGTATACACACACATATATATATATATATATGCCACAGGTTTGAATTACAAATCCTAGAACGTCAAGGAAATGTTTTTTATTACATGTGATAGGGGAAGATGCTCTCAGACTCTTCAATGGGTTTAAACTTGATGATAAAAAAGACTGATCCGTATCATAGCCTTGCTCATTTCAAGCAATATTGTACTCCTTTGTCTAACATTACGTATGCGAGGCACATTTTCAACTCTTTCACACACAAGGTGCAGAAGAGTCATTCGATTCATTCTATACAGAACTCTGTAAACTGTCTAAAAACTGTGAATATGGTGATCTAGCAGACGAAATGATAAGAGACAGAATAATATGTGGAATTCGCAACAAAGACCTGCAACAAAAAGCTTCTAAAAACGGCAAGTTAACTTTAGTTTCTGCTCTCAATGCATGTAGGGCTTGGGATGCCACAACTATGCAAGCCGCTTCATTACGCCACTCAAGTGAATCTACTTCTCCAAGATTAATCAACTACGAAAGCGTAATCCTCACAGTCCCCTAACATGTCTAAAGGCAAATTTGATGAATCAGGGCAGCAGAAAGGCAAAGACAAAGGGAAATGTGAATATTGGGATCACGACTTCGCATCGTGAAAAGATTGTCCAGCTCGCAACTCTGAATGCAATTTCTGTCATTCCAGAGGTCACTACAAGTCTGTTTGTAGAAAAAGAGAGAAAAAGGCAACAGAGAAAAAGGCAAAAGATGCACATTTACTGCCAGCAATAAGGAAGATCATCAAGAAGATATCTCGTACTAGTTCTTAGGTCATGTCGATGTTCTAGCAGCTTGAATAGAAATAGCAAACCATGGATAGCAAAAGTTTCTATGTTGAATGTCACAATCGATTGTCGAGTTGACTCTGGTGCGGATGTTAGTATAATTCCTCAAAGCCTATACTCCAAACCATTTAGTCATATTACGCTGCACCAACCTGATGTGAGCATCTAATGTGCTGATCATAGCAAGCTCGATATTGTGGGGACGTTTGAAGCTACTTTAAAATATAAAAATCGCAATGTCAAAGAATCAATATTTGTCGCCAGATGTGGTGCAGTATTACTTTCAAGACATGCAAGCTCAGAACTTGGCCTTCTCAAATTTCTTGCAGTAAATTCTCTCAGTGCTTCTAGTCCAGAAAACATGTATCCATCATTATTCAAAGGGCTGGGAAAGAGGGAAACTCAATATTCAATACGTCTCAAAGAGGAAGCGACTCTGTATGCTGTGCCATATCCTCGTCAAGTCTCGTTACCACTCATGCAGAGAGTCAAGACAGAACTCGAGAGACTCTGTGAGCTTGATGTTATTACACCTGTAACGGAACCTACCGTTTGGTGTGCGCCAGTTGTTGTAGTTCCAAAGAAGAATGATCAAGTCCGTATTTGTGTTGACCTCACTAAACTCAATGAAGCAGTACTTCGTGAACGCCATATGCTTCCTTCTGTTGATCACAGTCAAGGTCAAATGGCTGGTGCAAAATACTTCTTAAAAACTCAATACAAATTCAGGATTCCATCAGATACCACCCGAAGAATCTTCAAGTCCATTGACAACGTTCATCACACCTTTGAAAGTACATATATAAGAGACTCCCATTCGATATCTCATCAGGGACCGCAATTCTTTCAGCGTGAAGTATCTCGAATTCTGAAGGCCTGCCAGTCGTATGTCTAATGGATGACATTGTTGTCTTCGAAAAAGTACTTTAGATGAGCATGATAAACGCCTCAATGAGGTGCTCAGAAGATTACAAAAAGGCAGGACTCTCTTAAATGAAGATAAGTGCTCGTAGAGACAAAAATCGATTTCTTTTTGGGGTCAAATCAATAGTGCTGACGGAATAAGAATGGATAATATGAAGATAAAGGCCATAGAACAATTAGACCGACCCAACAACATACATGTCATTCGACACCTCATGGGAATGGTGAACCAGCCTGGAAAAATTTGTACCTCATTTAGCTTCCATCACTGAGCCCATCAGGGGATGCTCAGCAAAAACAATGAAGTTGATGGTGGCAACTCCAGGAAACCTCCTTGAGCAAGGTAAAGAATTTCTTTACTTGAACCTGTGTATTAGCTTTTGATTCGCTTTTGGCTGAACTGCTGGGTGAGGGATGGGACTATTGTTCTGCACGTTAGTTCATGCAACACGTGCCCTCAACTGCTTTCTTCATTGTCCCTAGGCTCCGCCTTTGCTACAACTTCCCTTAGAGTGGCCAAAGGGTCGGGGCTGGGATTTTGCCGTTCGCTCTTGAGTTGTTTCTTCGGCTTTATTTGATGGGTTCGGTTTTACTGGCCGACTGCCTGCTTGGTAAAAGAGAACGAAACAATGACACATCATTGCGTTGCTTCCCCTTCTTGGTTTGGCCACCCCGATTAATTCGTTGCTCAAGCTCACCTGACTTCAAGCCCGACACTAGATCGTCCAGCGAGGCCCCCTAGCGACCTTCGCACAAATTCTGGAATCTTGGTGCGTGCCAGTCATCCAGAACCCTGTTTGTTCGACGCCACAGTTTGGCCTCTCTGTCCAGTCCGTGTTCCACCAGGAGGGCCTACAGTATCGAAGTCCAGTCTCGTCCGACCTTCATGGCGTGGGGAACGCCCTTCTTCCAATCCGTGTTTTCGATGTCTGCTTGTTTTTTCTTTAAGAGATCCAACAGGACTTTGCTCCACTGTACCTAGCCGCAACAGGTATCCTGGCCTTCCAGCTGGCTGGCACCATTCCACTCTCAGTTTGGTCCGTTCTCCTGGCTCCCACATTACAAATGGGTCCCAAGAAGAAGACCCTCTCCGTTGGTCGCAAGGGATCTTGGGGCGCCCCAGTGGCAGAGCTAAAACCACTTGTCTTACTTTTGCTGGCCTGTCGCTAGGCCTTAATGGATGTTCTTCTTTCCCCTGTCATGACCGGCTTTTTCCTTACACTGTCGTGAACCCGTCCCTGCCTTGTTTCAGTCTCCGACTTAACCTGGGGTTGTGACCTCTCCAGTTGTGTCCCCCACAGCACCCAAACTCTCCTGTGGCCAAGCCTTCAGCATCCTCTGGTGGGTCTACTGCGTCCTTGTTCTCCTGTTTGCCGCTTGCCCGCTGAAGTCTGCCTTAAAAGGTTGGCGAACTTTGTTGCCCTTCTCAGGCAGGGCTAGAAGAGAAGGCTGCCTCAGGACAAGCAGGGCTGAAGGCACCGGCCCCCAGTAGCTGAGGGGATATGGGGAGATGGAATACCAATGCAAGAGGGAAGCCGAATTCACACAAGTACATAGAACACTGGGCCTGTCTGAGCCGCACTGTATGCAGAGTCACCATTGAACTAGGCGGGAACCGCTGGTAGCCTGTATTGATAGGGGGCGACCTTCAGTTTGTTGGCCGACAAGGTATACAAGGACTTGCAAAGCGATCTACCCCGTTGCAGCCCGCCCAAGTGGAACTCTCCGGAGCAGGCGGAGTAAAGCCATAGGGAACCAGACATAGAACGGAGGGACCAGCTCGCAAACTGATTCCGGAAGAAGAGGCAGATAAGTCGCCCAGGCGCAAGGGGGACTGTAAAAGTATACTTTGTGGAAGGAATGGTTCCGGTGTTTGTCAACTGAGCCCACTCAGGCGAGGGTCCAGCATGTACCAGAATATCTTTGGTGTATGTTTCCCGCCTGAAGGAACATTGACGGCAGACGAGGTTTCCAAGTTGGAAGCCCTGGTGATGGGTATGAGGATATTTCCGTGAGGCCGGACGGATGTCAGGTTTTAGATCTGATCTCTCATAAAATAGATACAGGGTGCAGAAGCCAGGTAAGCAGAATTATTATCGCCGCTCGATGAAAGAATATGTTGGCCTTGAGCTGAGAGAAGATGTTGGCAAGTCAGTGATCCGTCCTTCAAGTCCCATGGGGGGCTCCTGTTGTGTTGGTTAAGAAGTCAGGTGAACTGCGGTTCTGCATCGATTTCAACAGCTGAATGAAGGACAAAGAAAGATGCTTATCCTCTGCTGTGGATTGGACGAGTGTTTGGATGCCCTGAAGGCTACAAGTTCTTCAGCACGCTAACAGCGGGTACTGGGTAGGCCAGCATGGATCCTGAGATGCAGAGAAGACCGTTTTCCCGGTCTTTGAATAAATGCCCCGATTGTGAAACCCGAACCTTGCCT
>CM032659.1:35904445-35916669 GCA_019095985.1 Streblospio benedicti | reverse complement strand
CTTAAAATTTTTTTTCCCTTCCGGGTTTCAAGTTACTTTTTATTGCTGGCCCAAATGGCTGGTGCAAAATACTTCTCGAAACTCAATGCAAATTCAAGATTCCACCAGATACCACTCGAAGAATCATCACGTTCATTGGCAACGTTCATCACACCTTTTGGAAGGTACATGTGTAAGAGACTGCCATTCGGTATCTCATTGGGACCAGAATTCTGTCAGCGTAAAGTATCTCGAATTCTGGAAGGCCTGCCAGTCGTATGTCTAATGGATGACATTATTGTCTTCAGAAGTACTTTAGATGAGCATGATAAACGCCTCAATGAGGTTCTCAGAAGATTACAAAAGGCAGGACTCTCTAAATAAAGATAAATGCTCATGGAGACAAAAAATATTTCTTTTTTGGGTCAAATCATTAGTGCTGACTGAATAAGAATGGATGATATGAAAATAACGGCCATAGAACAATTAGACCGACCCAAAAACATACATGACATTCGACGCCTCATGGGAATGGTGAACCAGCTTGGAAAATTTGTACCTCATTTGGCTTCCATCACTGAGCCCATCAGGGGGATGCTCAGCAAAAACAATGAATTCGTATGGGGGCAACCCCAGGAAACCTCATTCACCAAGGTAAAGAACCTCCTCACTTGTGAACCTGTGTTAGCTTTGTTTGATCCAAGCAAAAATCTCAAAGTAGCAGCTGACGGCAGCTCATACGGGCTTGGAGCTGTACTTTTGCAGGAGGAAGGTGGAGGAGGTGTGTGGAAGCCAGTTTGTTATGCGTCGAGGGCATTGACACAGACAGAAAAACGCTATGCTCAAGTGGAAAAGGAGGCTTTGGCGAGTACATGGGCTGGTGAGCGTTTCCAGGATTATCTCATC
This sequence comes from Streblospio benedicti, assembly GCA_019095985.1. Lineage (NCBI taxonomy): Eukaryota > Metazoa > Annelida > Polychaeta > Spionida > Spionidae > Streblospio > Streblospio benedicti. The sequence continues at coordinate 35,915,784 of CM032659.1, read as the reverse complement.
GGTGTTTCCTTCACGCTAGTAACTGATCATAAACCTCTGGTTGCACTGCTGGGAAACAAAGACTTAGATCAATTGCCACCAAGAATCCAACGCATGCGCATGAGATTAATGCGTTACTCTTACAACATTATCCATATTCCTGGTAAAGAAATGTATACGGCCGATACATTGTCACGTGCTCCGATCTCCGAGTCTCAACCAGATGATCTAGAAGATGAAGTTCTAACTTTTTGTCAATTCTGCAATATCAAACCTTCCAATATCAGATGCTCGTTTGAGAGAAGTTCTTCGGTACCAAGCAGAAGATGAAACCTGTCAATCATTGCGTAGATTTATCAAGACAGAATGGCCAGAAAAACAAATGTTGAGTGGTACACTTCAAAAGTTTTGTCAGTATCGAGGAGAATTGACCATTCAGCAAGATCTCATCATGTAGAATTCTCGTATCTTCATTCCATCAGCATTAAGATTGGACATTCTTGATAGAATTCACACAGGACATCAGGGCATTGTCAAGTGTAAACAAAGAGCTGCTCAATCTGTGTGGTGGCCTGGGGTAGGCAGGCAAGTTGAAGATCTGGTGAAAAGCTGTCGCAAATGTGCAGTGTCTGATGGAAAAAGCTTACAACCTCTAATTACTACAAACTTTCCATCACAAACATGGGACAAAGTCGGAACATATTTGTTGTACATGAAATCTTTCAAGTTTCAAGTTTCAAGTTTTGAAAGCCAGCCATCTAACAAGATGATTTTAGGCTGTGTGCGGTAAAAGAGAAGAGGTAGAGAGAAAAATAGTAAAAGATCAAGAAGTTAGTTCAAAAGAAGGTGAAAGTAGAAGGCTTAGATAGGATAGTTTAATTTAAAAACCAAGGGTGCATTTTGTGCAGGATAAAAACAGTTTAGGTTGATTAATAAGGAAGAGGATGTGTTAGTGTGACAATATTGTTTCCGAATATTGCCATAGACTTTGATTGGAGAATCTCTCTTGGTAAAAGATTCCAATCACAAACAGTACGAGGGAAGTAGGAAAAACGATAATAGTTAGTTCTAGCAATTATATTTTGGAGGTGAAGGTTATTTCTTTGTAGATGTAGGTAGCAGCCCAAGGGGACAGCAACTAGACCATTAACAATTTTGTACGCCATACTGAGCCTACTGTCTACTCTACGTTGACTCAGAGGACGCCACCTCAATTCATGAAGCATGTCAGTTACTGAAGAGGTATTGTGGTACCGACTGGTCGCCCACCTGGCTGCTCTGCGCTGAACCATTTCTAGACTGCTAGCTTGTTGTTTCACATACGGGTCCCATACAGTCGAGCAATATTCCATAGTTGGTCTTATAGGCTTTCGCTCTCATGTCTACATCCTTAACCTTGATGTTTTGTCTAAGAAAACCAAGCTTACTGTTTGCCTTTGCTACAGTCTTATTTATGTGCCCTGACCATGTCATATCGTCAGCAATTGTGATTCCGAGATACTTAGCAGATTTAACTTCTTCTAGAACATGGCCATGTAAGGTGTATGGGAGGATGGTCTTGGTTTTCTTCCTGGTTATCCTCAAAATGTTACATTTTGCAGGATGGAATTCCATTTGCCATTCCCTCTCCTAGTCTTCTAGTCGACTTAAATCATCTTGTAATTTGTGGCAATCACTCAAAGCACTAACAGACAAATACACAATTGTGTCGTCGGCAAACAGACGTACCTTGGAGTTTTTTGTGTAGTCCGGGAGGTCATTTATGAAAATCAGAAAGAGGATAGGTCCAAGCACGGATCCTTGGGGGACACCACTACTCACTGCTACAGAGTTGGACTCCTCACCATCGACAACAACTTTCTGTTTCCTATCTAACAAGAATGATTTTATCCAGTTACTAGTCTGTTTATCAATGCCAATACGATCTATCTTAAACAATAGTTGATCATGAGGGACCTTGTCAAAGGCCTTACTGAAGTCCATTATGATGGTGTCACACTGTTTCCTGTCACTCAGAAACCTTAGTGTATCCTCTGTGAACTCCAACAGCTGCGTCTCGCAAGACAGTTTAGAGCGAAAACCATGTTGCTTGTCATATAACAAGTTATGTTCATTTAGATAGGCCATGATGTTACTAGCAATTATGTGTTCTAATTGTTTACATAGTATTCAAGTGAGGGACACAGGCCTGTAGTTGATTGCTCTGTGTTTCTCACCTTTCTTGTAAACCGGAGTGACTTTAGCCTCTCTCCATACATCTGGAGTTTTACCCTGCTGAAGAGCTGCTCAGAAAAGATCCTAGTGATCACAGGTGCAATTTCGTCAGCCAGTTCTCGTAGCACAGTTGGGCTGATCTTTGTCAGGTCCTGCTGCTTTTATGAGGGTTAAGTTTCATGAGCAGTTTTTTGACACCTTCAGGGTGATATTGATCACTGACATTGATGGTCTACTACACGACATCTCATGTTGCCCAAAACCAGATGCTTTGAGACAAAAAGGCCTTCAGGGATAACGGCGTGCGAGTAGAGAAAGCTGACTGAAACTGGCAGTTCAGGATGTTAGCTTTCTTCACAGGATCATCCTCCAGCTTTCCATCACATTTTAAGAGTGCTATACCTTGGGCTTCAGTGCGTTGATGTTTAATGAACCTCCAAAACCTCTTATCAGCAGTCGGTGAGTATTCGTCTTGGCCTGATAGAATCTCTTTCATGTATTTCATGTAGTCAGTACGGATATTGCGTTGGGTGAAGGACTTCAGAGATCTATAGTGTTGAGCTACTCGGCTTGCCTTTGCGCTTCCCTTTTGCTTATTGAACAGTCTATGTTGCTTCCTGATCAGCCTCTTAGTATCTAGTGATAGCCAAGGAACACTCTCTCTAGGTCTTGTCAGCTTGGATGGAACATATTTCTCTATGGCCTCCCTGAGGACAGTTGAGAATCTAAGCAAAATTGAGTCAACAGAGGTCTCTTCTGTTGTCTCTTGGAGGATCTCCTCACAAGCTTTCCTCGCATGATCTCTCAAGCTGGCCCAGTCGGCTTTCTTGTAGGAGAGAATTTCCCTTGGTTTATTTTTACGACGGCTTAGAGCTATATCAATCTCCACATAAATGGCATGGTGACCATCTTTTGAGATACCTGGTATTACTTTACAATTATTGATAATGCTTGGGTTATAAACAAGAAAAAGATCGAGGGTGTTTTCAAAAAAGGTTGGTTCCTTAACTACCTGAGTCAGTCCGTTGTCTGCAATCAGATCAATAAAATTTCGTGTCAACTCTGGTTGACTACAACAAGGCTTCAAAAGTTCATGTTGCCAATTGTAGCCAGGGAAGTTAAAGTCCCCCCCCCCTACCCACACATGACTATTGTTTCTGTTGCATATTCTTTCTAGAGACTTTTTCAGCTCAATGAGACTATTCTTGTCATTTTCGTTAGGTCTATAGTAGCTAGCAACGTAGACCGACCTACTACCCACTATGTCAAACTTTGTCCAGACAATTTCGCAGTCAGTCTCTAGATCATTTTGTCTGACTGCCATAATATCATCTTTAACAAGGATGAATGTCCTACCACCTCTGACATCAGGCGTCTCTGAGTACATTGGGACATCCTGCCTGTCTCTCCTTGCTCCTGAGATCTTGTAACCATCTGGGAAGATCTCAGAGTTCAAAATGCCATTCACTTTGTGTTCGGAATGAGCCAGGATTCAGTTCAATGATTACATCAGGCTTAGTAGAGTCTGCAAGGTTTTGTAGCAACTCTGGTTTGTTTTTGAGCGATTGACAATTTAGGGTAACAACCCGTTGTGAACGTTTTTTCTTTGGTACAAATTTTTTCAAATTATCTTGTAGTTGCTGACTATTTCTCAAGATTCATTGAACTCGCTCAACTCAAAGATCATTTAATTTTATAACATCTCCAGATAATGGTCGTCGTTACTCTTCATACTCTTCACATAGAGGTTGAAAGTCACGAGAACAGGAACTACCCGTGACAACCAAACTAAACCTAACTGGATTAGGTCTCAGACCACAAATCAATACAAAATCAGCAAAAATTCGGTCCGAACACGCCGGTGCTGCTCAAGTTGATATTAACTAAAAAGTAGGCGTGGTTCCGATTATTTACTGATTATAGATATATAAAAAAAAAAAATTAAGCTTATACCCAATAGGTGTCAAACCAGTTATTTTATTTAAAATATTTTTGAATAGTTAGTGCACATGGTCAGTTATAGGACGGCCATGTATCAAATAGAATAGTGCTAGACTACACAGGACTTCAAGGGGGTAGGTCTCTCATCTATGGCTGCCAGAGCGCTGGGAAGGTGGTTATGCCCATATGAATTTTCTCCTCAGCAACTGGAAATGAAATACTCTGTTGGAGAAAAATAAGATTATTGGCCAAAACTCAAAGCTAAAGCGGGGTAGAGGGGGCTGTTTTTTACATTGTTAATAGATCTTACAATTGAGCATTTGTTTAGTGGTCTGAGACCTATATTATAGGCCTTCATATGTGGTATGACATGTCCAGTAAATTGGTTATTTTGTCACATTAAGTTATTCTCAAACACAATATGTGCTATTTTCCTTGAAAAACACTCTTTTCATTGAAAATCAGTGTTGGCTTTGTACAAAATTTATTATTTTTTATCCAGGGCCATTTTATGGCCATCCAGTAGCATAACTATAGTAGCTGGGTTGCCTTTTTTATGTTTCTGTCTGTTGTCAGTGTCCATGCACACAAAATCAAGAAAAAGATCCTACATCAATCAAAAGTGAATCTATGATGTGACAAAAATGGCGTGACAATGAAATCGGACCCTGTGTAAAAAGACCTCAAATGGATCTTTGTAGACTTCTAGAGGTCAATATTAGATATATTCCACCCCAAATTATGTTTATACGATCTGTAACAATGAAAATAGGCTAAGGATATTTACAAACAGCACTTTACCTTTGCTGCAAGTGGCCTAGAAAGTACAGTTTGGGAGAAACAAACACTCAAATAATATTTTTCTAAAAGAGCTGCTGCTGTTGGACTAGAATTAATTAATTTGTATCATTTTCTGGTGATGTTATCTAAAGTTTATATGCTAAACTAGCATTTTTAATGTTAATTTTGAAGCATTAAACTACCAAAAAGTGTGATTTCCAAGGCGTTCAAACGTAAGACATGATATAGAACTTATTGCATATTTTGTAAGCCTATAACTTTTAAATGCATGAATATGCAAAGAAATAAGAATTCTAAGTGGCATAACATGACTTGGACATGTTGCAGACATCATAAGTATACATTTAAGAAAAATATAATATTCATCATTTCCCTCATTAGGTCTCAGACCACCAAATCAATACAAAATCAGCAAAAAAATTCGGTCCGAACACGCCGGTGCTACTCAAGTTGATATTAACTAAAAAGTAGGCATGGTTCCAGAGCTCTGGGAAGGAAGGTGGTTATGCCCATATGAATTTTCTCTCAGCAACTGGAAATGAAATACTCTGTTGAAGAAAAAATAAGATTATTGGCCAACACTCAAAGCTAAGCAGGGTAGAGGGGGCTGTTTTTTTACATTAATAGATCTTACAATTGAGCATTTGTTTAGTGGTTTGAGACCTTATGGAGCGAGCGATATCCCCCTCATCGCAATGTTATGCTTTTGGGAAAAAATTGGGGCAATACATTTTGAAAACCCCCACAGCTCAATAAAAAATTTAGACTTTTAAAAATTCTTTACATAATCCCAGAAAAAAATTTTTTTTTCGTCCCCCCCAAATAAAATTAACTAAAAACAATCGATTTAGATATTTAACCCAAAAGGTAAAAAACATTGATTTATCCAAAAAAAATCTACTGACACTACCCGCAGGGCGACAGGTAAAAAGACAATACAAAACCCCCACACAGATAATTGGGTCATATTCCCCAAAACATTTTGTATTAATATTAAAATTTTTATTTGGGAAAAAATCTGCAATAATATGCAACTCCATTCGTATATAAGTTTTTTTTTGTAATTGTTTTAACTAAAAGGGTTTTAAATTTACCATTAATCACATGCTCGCCATATCTAAACACTCAGCGTTTTGGGGTTAGTTGTTAAATGAATTGGCTATTACTTGGGTTTTGTCTAAATAGGGCTCGTTATATATTCTATTATTTATTATGGTGAAAAAGAGAAAAATAGGCGGGCTTCGGGAAAGTGTACTCTAATTAAAAATTTGGATGAAAATCCTTTGAGCTTTCTAAAGGATTATTGTTCTATGTCAACCCGAATCGACTGACTAGGGCTCACGCCATTTTCTTTGGGCGGACAAAAAGTGTTTCGTAGCATGATCCACCCCTTTAAAACTACATCCCGGGAAAAAACATCCATTGAAATTAACATCTCGCTGAAGAACTTCCGGGCCGGGTATTACTTGTTACCAAAGGGAGATGTTGTATACTGAAATATATTCCTCGCATTATACTATGTTAATTGTACTGCATTCCTGACGGTGTTTTCATGTACAAATCACTTCCTGTTTTTTTTTTGATCTATGTTACAACTATATCACAAGTCTGGGTCTGGGTATGTTTTTCTGGGGAAGCCAGTCTCAGATGGGGAGACTGGCCTCCCCAAGGGGGGCAACGCGTGAAAGGGGGGCCACGTGGTTTTTTTTACATTTCCCTCTCCAAAGGGAGTCTAGGGGAGCCAACTGAGCCCCCCCGGGGTGGGGGTCACACCAGCTATAGTTTTCAAAATAGGTGAGTTCTTTTTAGTGCAGAGATGTGGCCCCCCAAACGAAAGGTTTTTTAATTTTAAGTATCAAATAGAATAGTGCTGACACACAGGACTTCAAGGGGTGGGTTTCTCATGGCTGCCAGACCCGGGGGAAGGTGGTTATCCCTTTGAATTTTCTCCTCAGCAACTGGAAATGAAATACTCTGTTGAAGAAAAATAAGATTAATAACACTCAAAACTTTCAAGCAGGGTAAGAGGGGCTGATTGGTTATATTGTTAATAGATCTACAATTGAGCATTTGTTTAGTGGTCTGGAGACCTTATAGGCCTCATATGGTATGACATGTCCAGTAAATAAATTATTTTGTCACGATAAGTAATTCTCAAACACAATATTGCTATTTTCCTGAAAAACACTCTTTTCCATTGCGAAGATCAGTGTTGGCTTTGTACAAAATTTATTATTTTTATCCAGGGCCTTTTTTATGGCCATCCAGTAGCATAACTATAGTAGCTGGGTTGCTTTTTATGTTTTTTGTTGTTGTCAGTGTCCATGCACACACAAAATCCAAGAAAAAAAAGATCCTACATCAATCAAAAGTGAATCTATGATGTGACGAAAATGGCGTGACAACAAGGAACTGACCCCTGTAAAAAAGACCTCAAAATGGATCTTTGTAGACTTCTAGAGGAGTCAATATTAGGTATATTCCACCCCAAAATTGTATGTTTTCATGAAGTGGTCTGTAACAATGAAGAAATAGGGGCTTTAAAAGGATATTTACAAACAAATACTTTACCTTTGCTGCAAGTGCCTAGAAAGTACAGCGTTTGGGAGCAGAAACAAACACTCAAATAATATTTTTCTAAAAGAGTTGCTGTTGGACTAGAATGGTGAATTTTTGTTTCATTTTCTGGTGATTTTATCTAAAAAGTTTATACTAAACTAGCATTTTTAATCATTTTAAAGCATTAAACCACCAAAAGTGCGATTTCCAGGCTTCAAAAACGTAGACATGATATAGAACTTATTGCATATTTTGTAAGCCTATAACTTTAAATGCATGAATATGCAAAAAGCAAAATAAAATTCTAAGTGGCATAACATGACTTTGGACATGTTGCAGACATCATAAGTATACATTTAAGAAAAATATAATATCTATCATTTCCTCATTAGGTCTCAGACCACCAAATCAATACAAAAATCAGCAAAAAATTCGGTCCGAACACGCCGGTGCTACTCAAGTTGATATTAACTAAAAAGTAGGCATGGTTCCAGACTAAACGAAGGTGGTTCCCATATGAATTTTCTCCTCAGCAACTGGAAATGAAATATGGTTGAAGAAAAAAGATTATTGGCCAATACCCAAAAGCTAAGCGGGTAGAGGGGGCTGTTTTTTTGTTAATAGATCTTTTGAGCATTTGTTTGAGTGGTTTGAGACCTTATGGAGCGAGTTTGATACCACTCATCGCAATGTTATGCTTTTGGAAGAAATTGCTGTACATTTTGAACCCACACAGCTCAATAAAAGATTAGACTTCAGCATTCTCCTCTTACATATATCACAGAAATTTTTTTTCGTCCCATAGTAAAATTAACTAAAAACAATCGCATTTAGTATATTTAATACAACTTGAACAGTGAAAAATCATTGCATGATCAAAAAAGTCTACTGACACTATCAGCAGGCGACGACAGGTAAAATGACAATACAAACCACCACACAGATATTGGGTCATATCCCTGTAAAAAACATTGTCGTATTAATATATAATTTTTGATGGAAATAATCTGCAATAATATGCGATTCCATTCATATATATAAGTTTTTGTAATTGTTTTAACTAATAGTTTAATTTCTCCTTGGACCACACTCACATCCATTGCCACATCTAACACCCATGCTTTGGCGTTTGCTGTCAAATGTATTGCCTATTACCGATTTTGTCCAAATTGGACCTATTGCTATATATTTTTTATTATTTATTATGGTGAAAATAAGAAACTAGACAGTCTTCAGAATGTGTACTTGTTAATGTGAAAAACATTCGGATGAAAAATCATTTGAGCTACTAAAGGGATTATTGTTCTATGTCACCAATCGACTGACTAGACCACACGCCATTTTCTGGTCGGACAAAACGTGTTTCGTAGCATGATCCACTTAAAGCTACATCCCGCAAAAGCATCCATTGAAATTACATCTCGCTGAAGAAACTCCGACCGCTATTACTTGTTACCAAAGGGAGATGTTGTATACTTGTGTCACATATTCTCGCATTATACTACGTGTATGTTAATTGTACTGCATTCCTGACGGTGTTTTCTATGTAACATCACTTCCTGTTTCAAGTTCTAGATCTATGTTACAACTATATCACAAGTCTGGATCTGATATGTAATTCACAAGTAAATGTCTCAGATGAGAGATCTCATATGAGGCAACGCGTGAATGGGAGTGGCCACGTGGTGTTGGTACATGGACCTCCAGAGGTGGCTAGGTAGCCAACTGAGCCTCGGGGGTGTGTGGAGGGATCACACTAGCTATAGTTTTCAAAACTAGGTGAGTTCTTTTACGGGGCAGAGGTGTGGCTCTCCTCTTACACGGACAATCGGTTTTGGCCACACTGTGTCTGCCATGACCGGGCCGCAAACTTTTTACGACACCAAGCAGCTTCTGTTTTTCAGTCGTACGCTCTAACCACTGAGCTACTGAGGACCAATAAATATTAAAAATACAAAGACTCTTCATTCTATGCAACACAACAATGTGGGCCATATGATTACTGTTTTTATTGTATATGATTCAGTTGCCTGAAATACATGTTGAAAAACTACTAGTAGCTTTATTGATGCTAATTATATCTGTATAATGTTTATCTGATCATGTATGTATTTATATTTTAGGAATAGTTTTTGTGGTTTTTAATATCATTCCTTGTATGTATATATTTATTTTGTTACAGATGAATAATCATTGTCACCAAACATGAATAAACTAAGGAATGACAAGTTTTTTCTTCATGATTATTCATCATCTTCACCATGGTTGGTATAGCCTGTGTACAGTTTCCCAAACTTCGCGAGTATGTTACAGACAGCCTCCTGCCCAGTATGCCATGGACCAGCTGCGTCAACACAGGGAAGATGTCCACAGAAACGCTCATTCCAGGCAAGAACATACAAGTGCTACATCACGTCCACCTGCCCTTGATAGGCCTGAAATCGATGTGGGTATTTCTATCGAACAATGGAATTTGTTTACACACAAATGGGAGCTCTACCGCGTGGGTTCTGGTATTACTGATACAGCGGCGCCTGCTCAGGTCTTCCAATGTGCAAGTGAGGAGTTGGGTGACAGCATATTAAAATCAGATTCCACAATAATGGACAAACCATTGGCAGACCTCATCACAGCAATGAAATCCGTTGCTGTCGTTCCCATGGCCACAGGAGTCCTACGCTCAGACTTACTGCAGCTCAGGCAAGATAGCGATGAGCCATTTTGAATGTTTGCTGCTAGGGTCAGAGGTAGAGCACAAGCATGTGCTTTCAAAGCCTAGTGTCCATGTGGGTAAAATGTAGACTACACTGACTATGTAATCATGGATGTGCTCAATATAATATAATATAATATAATATAATATAATATAATATAATATAAGTTTATTTCACATGATAATACATGCATATACATATAAAACAAATATATAGTCTTGCATTTAAAAATATGCATAAAAGATTAAAAATTAAATAAGTATCCATTCCATAATCTTGTAAAACTTGAGCCGTAATAAAGAAAACAGAATTCACTAGTGTAGAAATAAATGAAAGTTACAAGAATCAAAAAGTCTAGCTCGAAATGGATAGTAAAGTTTTCCTCAGGATCACATTGAAGCTATCAATATTGTTGTGCACACAAAATTTCACTATGCTTTTGACCACATTTGATGTTAAACAATTTCCTAAATACATTATTAAAAAGCAACCTTTAACTTTTGAAGAGAGATTTTTAAAATTTCACCAAAGGGCTACATACATGTTGAATAAAAAAAGTTTTGAAAGATGAAGTTTTAAATTGTTTGTGCACAAAAAACCTTTTTGATTATGAAATTACCTTTGGGAAAAGATATATAGCACGAGGCTAGCATTCATCATGGTCTTTACTGGGGGTGAAAATATACCTGGTATTTAAAGTTTCCCATATTCAAGGTTTTATCATTGAGCCATATCCGGTAGAAGACTCTTCCTCTTAGAGGGGTTTAAACACATAATTTTGCTTTTTACCAAATTTTAGATTACCTATTGAATAATAACCAATAAAAAGACACCCCGCAAGACTAAAAAATTATCACTAGAAAAAAGTCATGGTAACCCTTAAAGAAAAACCTGATCAGTTTTAATTTTCCAGATGTTTTTAAAATTAAAAAAATGGAAAATGATTCCCCCCTGCCGGGCTCCATTCACAGTTTTGAACTTCTCCACGAGAGCAACCCCATTTCACGCATAACTGTTGGGGAAATACCAGTAGCAAAAAAAACTTATAAAAATATTTGGATACCCCGTCTAACAGTTTCCCCAAAAAAAAAAAGAATCTAAAAAAAATTCAAACCCGATTTTTCCCAAATG
>CM032659.1:35841174-35904345 GCA_019095985.1 Streblospio benedicti | reverse complement strand
CCACAGGAAATCCACAAAAATTTAAAATTTCTAACTATCAACCATCTATTTTTAAACAAAAGATCAGGGCCAGACCCTCCTTCAAAGAGGGAGGACATCGCCCCAGACCCAAAAAAGAAAAGAAGGAAGAGATTAGACACATCAAAGAAGTCTTAACCATCAATGGTTATAAACCTTTGGGCCATTACCATCCCTTAAAAAGAATAAAACAGCAAAGAAAGATGAAAAAGAAGGAACAACAAGTAGCAACTCCTTCCCAATAGGAATTCCATACATTCCAGGTCTGACAGAAAAACTAGTCAGAATTTTCAAGAGAAATGGAGTGAACACCTACACCAAGCCCACCAACACCATCAGTCAATACCTTGTAAAACCGAAAGACAAGACCCCCAAAGAAGACCAATGCGGAGTAATTTATGAGATAACATGCAACACATGCCAAGAACAGTCGTAGGTGAGACCAAAAGACAATTTAAGATCAGGTTCAAGGAACATACAGACATGAAACACCCAAATTCAGCCATTAGTCTGGGAGAATTTTGTGATATTTACCATAACCATGTTTTGTGGTGTGCCAAGCATTTTATTGCATTTCTTATACAAAACATACCTGCTGATTTCAAATCCAGTTGATGACACGCTGTATCTGTTGAGCGTTTTGAGATATTACGCAATTAAGTGGCGGCCATCTTGGATTTACGCAACTTGCCATAATTTGGAAACCGCTTGTACAAATTCAACTTTCTTTTTTTTTAAACTGCATATTTTTTATGGTGAATACATTGCCTCATGTTTTAGAACTGTGCAAATAATTTTGAAGTGATTGGCTATCTGTAGTTTACATGAAAAATCCATAATTTACAGAACACAGAACACATCCAAGAGACAGGCCACACTTTCGACATAGACAACACAAAAATTCTGGGGAAAGAGGAAGGAAAAACAAGAAGACAGATACTCGAAGCCCTCAAGATACACCAGAGGAACCCGGCCCTGAATAACAACAGAGGGAGGGAGGTACCGCGCTCGCTGCTCCAGCTACTCCAGCCTCGTTGTGATACTCACACAACAACATCTGATGAAGCCATGTAGTACACCATGGCGAAACGTCATAAGTTTCAACATATATAAAAAGTAGAGAATGGTAAACTATTACTATTATTTAAAAAAAATCAATGTTAACCAACGAACCCGGTTTTGTATTTATCAGTCTTTTCTAAACAATTACAATATTGTTGAAAAATAAACTGGTATATATTCAACACATTTAACAATGCAGTTTATTAATAAATTACAAAATGCAATAATGTGTAGGAATACACTGCATAATCATAACAGAACACGCGCAGTCACTCGCTAGACATATAGACAAAGAGCATTACCAAGAGAGGTAACGTCCTATGTTTCCTATAGTGGACGTAAAATACTGAACAGGTGCGAGCAGGTGCGACGTCGGGGATGGTTGAAGTGACTAAGTATTCATAGGTGAATGAAATGAAGATGACCAAAAAACTTATTATATGACTTTATATGATACATTAAATTATAAAATAGTACACATATGTATAAACAACAGTGAGTAGTTTCTTGTTTTCATGAGATAAATAATATTGTCTTGATAGAAACTCAGCAACATAACATTTAATGTAGGCATAGACTAATCAGCTTGTCAAATCCACTTCGATATAATGCACATTTTACCTTCAAAGTTTAGTAATAAAATATGCTACTAAATTTTTATAATTGATATGGTTGGAAACGCATACTTCTGTAGATTACATATGTATTAATTAAATGTTTCTAGCCATGGCAAGTGCTGAAATACTAAGCAAAATGTTCGACACTTTTTTCTTCCCTAATCATGTTTTTTCACCGTTTATTGTCATTGTCAAACGCTGGTTCGGTAATAAATATGTCAGTATCTCATCCATACCTGTCCCAAAATATTTTATTACTATTTATGTAATCTACAGAAGTGTGCGCTTAACCATACCAATTATTATGAAATAGCAGGACATTCGATGATCAAACTTTGCTAGTCAAAATGGTCAACACAATCGTAGTGGATTTGACAGCACATCAAAGAACAATTACGACCATGTGATGGGATCAATGGACATTTCTTTCTAAATGTAAAGCATGAACTGAAAGTGTAGAAATAAGAATCTGCATCAAATTTTAAGTGTCTTATGTGTCTATGATAATTTTTAAGTTGTCAGTAAACCTCTGCAACTTACAAGCATGCAAGTGACAAGTGACTAATCTCAACTCTGTTATACTATCGATCATTTGACCAAAAAACATCAACACTCGGTTGTCGCATTAATGTATAATTCTGATGGAAATAATCTGCAGTAATATGCAATTCCACTCGTATATATAAATCTGGGTAATTGTTTTAACTAAATAGTTTATTTTGAACATGAATGTTTGACAATCATCGTTCGGCGATACCCATAGACTATGGCCAAACAACATGATTTGTAAATGTTCCTATACAGTTTTTTCGGAGATATCAGCGCCTAGATATGGTCTGTATGTTGTAGACCATAGTATATTGAATGACTTCTCATTCATAGTTATTTGTATTTCTAATCATGAAATGCAAATATATCACGTCAAAATCAACCAATTTTCTATTCATTAGTACAAGACAGCGTTCGTTGACCATCCTCTCTCGGGCACCTGCTCGCACCTGCCGGGAACGCAGATATGAACGTGTTGCGTATCTCGTTAAACTATCTCTGACGCCATACTGAGCCTACTGTCTACTCTACGTTGACTCAGAGGACGCCACCTCAATTCATGAAGCATGTCAGTTACTGAAGAGGTATTGTGGTACCGACTGGTCGCCCACCTGGCTGCTCTGCGCTGAACCATTTCTAGACTGCTAGCTTGTTGTTTCACATACGGGTCCCATACAGTCGAGCAATATTCCATAGTTGGTCTTATAGGTCTTTGACGCTCTCATGTCTACATCCTTAACCTGATGTTTAATCTAAGAAAACAAATGTTACATTTTGCAGGATGGAATTCCATTTGCCATTCCCTCTCCTAGTCTTCTAGTCGACTTAAATCATCTTGTAATTTGTGGCAATCACTCAAAGCACTAACAGACAAATACACAATTGTGTCGTCGGCAAACAGACGTACCTTGGAGTTTTTGTTGTAGTCCGGGAGGTCATTTATAAAAATCAGAAAAGGATAGGTCCAAGCACGGATCCTTGGGGACACCACTACTCACTGCTACAGAGTTGGACTCCTCACCATCGACAACAACTTTCTGTTTCCTATCTAACAAGAATGATTTTATCCAGTTACTAGTCTGTTTATCAATGCCAATACGATCTATCTTAAACAATAGTTGATCATGAGGGACCTTGTCAAAGGCCTTACTGAAGTCCATTATGATGGTGTCACACTGTTTCCTGTCACTCAGAAACCTTAGTGTATCCTCTGTGAACTCCAACAGCTGCGTCTCGCAAGACAGTTTAGAGCGAAAACCATGTTGCTTGTCATATAACAAGTTATGTTCATTTAGATAGGCCATGATGTTACTAGCAATTATGTGTTCTAATTGTTTACATAGTATGCAAGTGAGGGACACAGGCCTGTAGTTGATTGCTCTGTGTTTCTCACCTTTCTTGTAAACCGGAGTGACTTTAGCCTCTCTCCATACATCTGGAGTTTTACCCTGCTGAAGAGCTGCTCGAAAGATCCTAGTGATCACAGGTGCAATTTCGTCAGCCAGTTCTCGTAGCACAGTTGGGCTGATCTTGTCAGGTCCTGCTGCTTTATGAGGGTTAAATTTCATGAGCAGTTTTTTGACACCTTTCAGGGTGATATTGATCACTGACATTGATGGTCTACTACACGACATCTCATGTTGCCCAAAACCAGATGCTTTGAGACAAAAGGCCTTCAGGGATAACGGCGTGCGAGTAGAGAAAGCTGACTGAAACTGGCAGTTCAGGATGTTAGCTTTCTTCACAGGATCATCCTCCAGCTTTCCATCACATTTTAAGAGTGCTATACCTTGGGCTTCAGTGCGTTGATGTTTAATGAACCTCCAAAACCTCTTATCAGCAGTCGGTGAGTATTCGTCTTGGCCTGATAGAATCTCTTTCATGTATTTCATGTAGTCAGTACGGATATTGCGTTGGGTGAAGGACTTCAGAGATCTATAGTGTTGAGCTACTCGGCTTGCCTTTGCGCTTCATTTTTTGCTTATTGAACAGTCTATGCTGCTTCCTGATCAGCCTCTTAGTATCTAATGATAGCCAAGGAACACTCTCTCTAGGTCTTGTCAGTTTGGATGGAACATATTTCTCTATGGCCTCCCTGAGGACAGTTGAAAATCTAAGCAAAAGGTCTCTTCTGTTGGAGTCAACAGGGGCCATATCGGCTTTCTTGTAGGAGAGAATTTCTTGGTTTTTTTTTTGTTAGAGCTATATCAATCTCCACATAAATGGCATGGTGACCATCTTTTGAGATACCTGGTATTACTTTACAATTATTGATAATGCTTGGGTTATAAACAAGAAAAAGATCGAGGGTGTTTTCAAAAAAGGTTGGTTCCTTAACTACCTGAGTCAGTCCGTTGTCTGCAATCAGATCAATAAAATTTCGTGTCAACTCTGGTTGACTACAATTGAAACGAAAGTCAGTATTGCTTGTAAAGGTAATTTGGAAGATCGTGGAGTCAAACTCACGACCTCCCGGCTATGAATCAGACCGGTCTTATATGTCATAGTCAGGCGTGCTACCGTTACACTAACCTTCCCAGACGAAGGAATCACACTTCAACTTCGCCTATATGCTGTATGCTGTGATTGCGCAATCACACTGTCTGACACCTTACGCTATACTTAGCTTCGTGCCAGCCTCAATCCACAAGCACCCTACCGACTTCGTTTGTTGATATGCTGTGATACAGGATGTCATGCAGGATGCATTGTGTCTCTGAAGCACTTTGTTTACAGATACTCCCCCAACTCCCTTCTCCTCTACAACCAGCCCACTTATGTGACGATCTCGCTTTCCCAACAGCCCCGATAGGGTACCGTATTCAACCTATCCCACTAGGGATCCGGGCACTACCCAGAGCCGCCATCACCTCGTGTTACTGGCTGCTTTGGATAGTGAGTTAGGGAGTTTCCATACTACGTCAGCACTTCAGGGACACAGGGTTATCAGATCAGGAATTCTCCCGGTGGTAGTACCGTCCCATAGTCAGCTTTCGGTGACCGAGAGACCCGTAAGGATTCACAGATCTAACTTTCCCACCATCCAGATCACACATACCCAACTATCTGAGTTCGAAACTCCCGGGCGGTAGCCCCCTCCCCCAGTGTCTTACACACGGGGCCAGTCCCACTGGACTAATGGACAATTTCACAATTTCACAGGGCGACTTCCTGGTGGCTTCTACCGAAGCACCCGGGTCCGTGTCTTCCACCAATTGAAACGAAAGTCAGTATTGCTTGTAAAGGTAATTTGGAAGATCGTGGAGTCGAACTCACGACCTCCCGGCTATGAATCAGACCGGTCTTATATGTCATAGTCGGGCGTGCTACCGTTACACTAACCTTCCCAGACGAAGGAATCACACTTCAACTTCGCTATATATGCTGTATGCTGTGATTGCTCAATCCACAGCACCCACACTGTTTGATGATACTGTGATACAGGATGTCATGCAGGATGCATTGTGCCTGAAGTCTTTGTTCACAACAAGGCTTCAAAGTTCATGTTGCCAATTGTAGCCAGGGAGTTAAAGTTGTTTGTTGATATTCTGTTGATACAGGATGTCATGAGAGGATGCATTGTCATTTTCTGAAGGTCTATAGTAGCTAGCAACGTAGACCGACCTACTACCCACTATGTCAAACTTTGTCCAGACAATTTCGCAGTCAGTCTCTAGATCATTTTGTCTGACTGCCATAATATCATCTTTAACAAGGATGAATGTCCTACCACCTCTGACATCAGGCGTCTCTGAGTACATTGGGACATCCTGCCTGTCTCTCCTTGCTCCTGAGATCTTGTAACCATCTGGGAAGATCTCAGAGTTCAAAATGCCATTCACTTTGTGTTCCGGAATGAGCCAGGATTCAGTTCCAATGATTACATCAGGCTTAGTAGAGTCTGCAAGGTTTTGTAGCAACTCTGGTTTGTTTTTGAGCGATTGACAATTTAGGGTAACAACCCGTTGTGAACGTTTTTTCTTTGGTACAAATTTTTTCAAATTATCTTGTAGTTGCTGACTATTTCTCAAGATTCATTGAACTCGCTCAACTCAAAGATCATTTAATTTTATAACATCTCCAGATAATGGTCGTCGTTACTCTTCATACTCTTCACATAGAGGTTGAAAGTCACGAGAACAGGAACTACCTGTGACAACCAAACTAAACCTAACTGGATTAGGTCTCAGACCACCAAATCAATACAAAATCAGCAAAAAAAATTCGGTCCGAACACGCCGGTGCTGCTCAAGTTGATATTAACTAAAAAGTAGGCGTGGTTCCGATTATTTACTGATTATAGATATGGTAAAAAAATTAAGCTTATACCCAATAGGTCTCAAACCAGTTATTTTATTTAAATATTTTTGAATAGTTGGTGCACATGGTCAGTTATAGGACGGCCATGTATCAAATAGAATAGTGCTAGACTACACAGGACTTCAAGGGGTAGGTCTCATCTATGGCTGCCAGAGCGCTGGGAAGGTGGTTATGCCCATATGAATTTTCTCCTCAGCAACTGGAAATGAAATACTCTGTTGGAGAAAAATAAGATTATTGGCCAAATCTCAAAGCTAAGCGGGGTAGAGGGGGACTGTTTTTTACATTGTTAATAGATCTTACAATTGAGCATTTGTTTAGTGGTCTGAGACCTATATTATAGGCCTTCATATGTGGTATGACATGTCCAGTAAATTGGTTATTTTGTCACATTAAGTTATTCTCAAACACAATATGTGCTATTTTCCTTGAAAAACACTCTTTTTCATTGAAAATCAGTGTTGGCTTTTTGTACAAAATTTATTATTTTTTTATCCAGGGCCATTTTTATGGCCATCCAGTAGCATAACTATAGTAGCTGGGTTGCCTTTTTATGTTTCTGTCTGTTGTCAGTGTCCATGCACACTACAAAATCCAAGAAAAAAAGATCCTACATCAATCAAAAGTGAATCTATGATGTGACAAAAATGGCGTGACAATGAATCCGGACCCCTGTGTAAAAAGACCTCAAATGGATCTTTGTAGACTTCTAGAGGAGTCAATATTAGATATATTCCACCCCAAATTGTATGTTTATACGATCTGTAACAATGAAGAAATAGGCTAAAGGATATTTACAAACAACACTTTACCTTTGCTGCAAGTGGCCTAGAAAGTACAGTTTGGGAGAAACAAACACTCAAATAATATTTTTCTAAAAGAGCTGCTGCTGTTGGACTAGAATTAATTAATTTGTATCATTTTCTGGTGATGTTATCTAAAGTTTATATGCTAAACTAGCATTTTTAATGTTAATTTTGAAGCATTAAACTACCAAAAAGTGTGATTTCCAAGGCGTTCAAACGTAAGACATGATATAGAACTTATTGCATATTTTGTAAGCCTATAACTTTTAAATGCATGAATATGCAAAGAAATAAAATTCTAAGTGGCATAACATGACTTGGACATGTTGCAGACATCATAAGTATACATTTAAGAAAAATATAATATTCATCATTTCCCTCATTAGGTCTCAGACCACCAAATCAATACAAAATCAGCAAAAAAATTCGGTCCGAACACGCCGGTGCTACTCAAGTTGATATTAACTAAAAAGTAGGCATGGTTCCAGAGCTCTGGGAAGGTGGTTATGCCCATATGAATTTTCTCCTCAGCAACTGGAAATGAAATACTCTGTTGAAGAAAAATAAGATTATTGGCCAACACTCAAAGCTAAGCGGGGTAGAGGGGGGCTGTTTTTTTACATTGTTAATAGATCTTACAATTGAGCATTTGTTTAGTGGTTTGAGACCTTATGGAGCGAGCGATGATACCACTCATCGCAATGTTATGCTTTTGGAAGAAATTGCGCAATACATTTTGAACCCACACAGCTCAATAAAACTTTAGACTTCAGCATTCTCACTTACATATATCACAGAAATTTTTTTTCGTCCCATAGTAAAATTAACTAAAAACAATCGCATTTAGTATATTTAATACAACTTGAAACGGTGAAAATCATTGCATGATCCAAAAAGTCTACTGACACTATCAGCAGGCGACGACAGGTAAAATGACAATACAAACCACCACACAGATATTGGGTCATATCCCTGTAAAACATTGTCGTATTAATATATAATTTTGATGGAAATAATCTGCAATAATATGCAACTCCATTCGCTACATAAGTTTATGTAATTGTTTTAACTAAATAGTTTAATTGACCATTAATCACATGCATCGCCATATCTAACACTCAGCGTTTGGCGTTAGTTGTCAAATGAATTGGCTATTACTTGATTTTGTCTAAATAGGACTCGTTATATATTCTATTATTTATTATGGTGAAAATGAGAAACTAGACAGTCTTCAGAATGTGTACTCTTAATGTGAAAACATTCGGATGAAAATCATTTGAGCTACTAAAGGATTATTGTTCTATGTCAACTCCGAATCGACTGACTAGACTCACGCCATTTTCTGGTCGGACAAAACGTGTTTCGTAGCATGATCCACTTAAAGCTACATCCCGCAAAAGCATCCATTGAAATTACATCTCGCTGAAGAACTTCCGACCGCTATTACTTGTTACCAAAGGGAGATGTTGTATACTGAAATATATTCCTCGCATTATACTACATGTATGTTAATTGTACTGCATTCCTGACGGTGTTTTCATGTACACATCACTTCCTGTTTCTTGTTCTAGATCTATGTTACAACTATATCACAAGTCTGGATCTGGATATGTAATTCACAAGTAAGCCAGTCTCAGATGAGAGACTGGCCTCCTCATATGAGGCAACGCGTGAATGGGAGGCCACGTGGTGTTTGTACATGTACCTCTCCAGAGGCAGTCTAGGTAGCCAACTGAGCCTCAGGGGTGGAGGGATCACACTAGCTATAGTTTTCAAACTAGGTGAGTTCTTTTACGTGCAGAGATGTGGCTCTCCTCTACACGGGACACGCCTTTTAACGAGGCTTCCGAACCTCCGCTTGGCGTCGCTCGGTGGAAATCAGCAACTCAGTGGCAGACGTACGACGTATCGGTTTTGGCCACACTGTGTCTGCCATGACCGGGCCGCAAACTTTTACGACGCAAGCAACTTCTGTTTTCAAGTCGTACGCTCTAACCACTGAGCTACTGAGGACCAATAAATATTAAAAATACAAAGACTCTTCATTCTATGCAACACAACAATGTGGGCCATATGATTACTGTTTTATTGTATATGATTCAGTTGCCTGAAATACATGTTGAAAAACTACTAGTAGCTTTATTGATGCTAATTATATCTGTATAATGTTTATCTGATCATGTATGTATTTATATTTTAGGAATAGTTTTGTGGTTTTTAATATCATTCCTTGTATGTATATATTTACTTTGTTACAGATGAATAATCATTGTCACCAAACATGAATAAACTAAGGAATGACAAGTTTTCTTCATGATTATTCATCATCTTCACCATGGTTGGTATAGCCTGTACAGTTCCGTACTGCGAGTATGTTACAGACAGCCTTCCTGCCCAGTATGCCATGGAGCTACTGTGTCAACACAGGGAAGATGTCCACAGAAAAGCTCATTCCAGGCAAGATCATACAAGTGCAACATCACGTCCACCCGCCCTTGATAGGCCTAAAATCGATGTGGGTGCTTCAATCGAACAATGGAACTTGTTTACACGCAAATGGGAGCTCTACCACATGGGTTCTGGTATCACTGATACAGCAGCGCCTGCTCAGCTATTCCAATGTGCAAGTGAACAGTTGGGTGACAGCATATTAAAATCAGATTCCACAATAATGGACAAACCATTGGCAGACCTCATCACAGCAATGAAATCCCTTGCTGTCGTTCCCGTGGCCACAGGAGTCCTACGCTTAGATTTACTGCAGCTCAGGCAAGATAGGGATGAGCCATTTTGGACGTATGCTGCTAGAGTCAGAGGTAGAGCAGAAACATGTGCTTTCAAAGCCTAGTGTCCATGTGGGTAAAATGTAGACTACACCGACTATGTAATCAAGGATGTGCTAATATAATATAATATAATATAATATAATATAATATAATATAATATAATATAATATAATATAATATAATATAATATAATATAATATAATATAAGTTTATTTCACATGATAATACATGCATATACATATAAAACAAATATATAGTCTTGCATTTAAAAATATGCATAAAAGATTAAAAATTAAATAAGTATCCATTCCATAATCTTGTAAAACTTGAGCCGTAATAAAAGAAAACAGAATTCACTAGTGTAGAAATAAATGAGTTACAAGAATCAAAAAGTCTAGCTCGAAATGGATAGTAAGTTTTCCTCAGGATCACATTGAAGCTATCAATATTGTTGTGCACACAAATTTCACTAATGCTTTGACCACATTTGATGTTAAACAATTTCCTAAATACATTATTAAAAGCAACCTTTAACTTTTGAAGAGTAGATTTTGTAAAATTACACCAAAGTTGGCTACCATACATGTTGAATAAAAATGTTTTGAATAGATGAAGCTTAACATTGTTTGTGCACGACGAAAACCTATTGATTATGAAATTACCTTTGGAATAGATATATAGCTACGATGGCGTAGCATGTCATCATGGTCTTATACTGGAGTGTGAAATATATACACCTAGGTATTTGAAAGTTTCCCCATATTCAAGGCTTTTATCATTGAGCCATATCCTAGGTAGATTCAGACTCTTCCTCTTAGAGGGTTTGAAACACATACATTTTGTCTTTTTTACATTATAAATTATAGTATTACCTATTGAATAATCAACACATATATTAACAAGACTTTGGAGCCCTGCAGGAGAGGGGGCTAAAAGACAGCTATCATCAGCATAGAATAAATGATTCATGGAATAACCATTAAAGCAACAACCTGCATCAGAATTCTTAAGTTTATCACTTAGATCGTTCATGTAAACATTAAAGAATAATATTTCAGACTTCACTATATCTATGGAGAAATGTCCTCCCTCCAAATTCCGTTGATTCCCTTTATTATGATTCCTCCCTGCCGGACTCCATTCACAGTTGTGAACTTCTCCGACTGAGAGCAACCCCATTTCACGCATAACTGTTGATAGAAATACCAGTAGCAAAAAAATCTTATAAAAATATTTGGTATACCTCTGTCTAACAGTTTCCTAAAAAGAATCCAATAATTCAAACGATCAAATGCCTTAGAAGCGTCTAGAAAAAAAAACATATACTATATAGCCATATCGGATCCGTGCTTCGTCTTAAAACCAAACTGGTAGTCACTTGATTGAAGCTTTTGTACAAATTTATCTAATATCACCGATTCAATAATTTTTGAAAAAAACTGAGGTAAGAGCCACCGGCCTGTAATTATTCTTATCAGTAAGGAGGCCCTTTTTGTTCTTTAATACAGGAATGATAACGCTAAACATAGCTTTATCTGGGATGAAACCATGGCACAGCATAATAAGTGGAATCAACGATGTTGACATTTGGAGGGACATTCTTGGCACCATAGATATAGTGAAGTCTGAAATCAAGGATGTGGTGGACATTGTTGAAGGCAAAGATATGGCTCGCAATGCCCTTCAAATACCCAGCCTCTCTGCAAGGAGTTTTCTTCACTTGTCTATATACGATGTTAGACACATGATACTAGAAACGTGGGACGTAGTGTTCTAGGCTTACGTTAATGCAATTTGGCGTAAATACGTCATACGTTAAGGAAAATAACGTGCGGAACTTCTTGTCAGCAATGCGACAAGATGTGGCGCATTGATATATCTATACTTTAGTCTATATATTTAAATAAGAGAGTAGAAAATATTAGATGGTTATATATTTGTTCTACTATCTTAAATTGTTGTTACAATGTATAATTTAAGTCCTTACTTCGTATAATTTATATGGTTTTGCACTACGTTTTGTGCAATCATAACAATGTAAGTGTAGTGGAAAGTCAAAGATAAACATTCTGGGGACCGTATTCCGGTACATTCTTTTTTCTTGCATGCGCAAAAATGAGATTTCTCAAGCAACAAAATAATCACCCTGCTAATTTCAAAAAGAGTATTCTCAAAACGTTTCACATCAAAATCCGCATGCTGGTTTTTGATAATTTGATGCTACCCTGTACCAAGTGCAAATTCGCGCAGACGACTGAAAAGCAACGACAAACAGCAGTAAGTACAATTTTGGAGCGTCATATTGTCACATCTAGGGCTGGTTGACCAATAAATGATATATGAATGTTAACACTATGCAATATGGTTCTCTTTTAATTAATAGTGGGTTGTTTGTTCATTATATTTGGCAGTGTCCAGTGATAAAGACTAGATCTAGTCTAACCTACACGTAGAGCTGAGTTAATAACGTATTCTGCTGGGAGAGACCCAGGAACGAACATGCACCGTTTGAGATCTGTAACGTATTCGCCTTTGAGTGTTTTCATCGTTGATTTGCTATATGACTGCGTCGACCAAACCCAGCCACAGATATTTGGTTAGATCAAGTCTAGATACAGCCTATGTTAACGTTCCTGGGTCTCTCTCAGCTGAGGTATACATGGTAACACTATACATGTAGGGCTAGTCTATAGATCTACCTACTTTATAGACTATAAGTTTGTCAAGTCATTTTGTTTTGATTGTAAGTATGCTAGATCTATTCCTAACTGTCACGCGCACTTAGCTGATAATCAAATCATTGCTCAATGTTACAGATACTAGAATTCAACTTTTTATGTTTTCTATTTAATGGGGAGGCTGCGTATGATCAGGCTATGGTGTCGAAGGCAAGACCTCACGCTGGATTTCTGAGTTCCTTCTTGGCGTACCCAGAGTGTCTTATGGTATGGCGTTAGTATAGATCTCATACTCGTAGTCGCACCGATGGGGATCCTGTCATGTCTTGAGTACCCCAGGGCAGTTGTCATGGGCCCCTACTATGTTTTGTACATTAAATGACCTATAATCTGTTCTCAACCCATCCACTTCATGATTATTTGTTAACGATGATTGTTTGATCTATAGTCAATCCACCTATGGAGGGTTTTGTCTCTAAAGGACTTAGAGAAGGGCAGTCTGGGGCCTCAAGTTCAATGTGTCCAAGTGTATTTAAATTTACTAAAATACCCTTTATTTTTCTATTTAATGGGGATATAATTGGTTCTGCAGCGAAATCTGAAACACTGAAAACAACAAGAACTAACAAAAATACATCTTGGATACAGTTTCAGAAATCTGTTCGTCCCAAACCAAAGTCTGGTTTAAAATACATGTTCTCCTAGGACTGAGTAGATACAGCATATTTGAACATTTATCGTCAGGTCATCTTTGGAAAATTGTGGGGCTCAGCTTGGAACCCCCCATATTCCCATCTCTATAGAGACTACAGCATGTTGGGCTCGCACAGCAGCGGTATCATATCAGTCACAAACAGCATTTTGTTTTGAAATATAGTAGACTAGCCTATTTTATATGCTTTTTCTATGGACATGAACTGATTTAAAACCAGAATGTTGGCATTAAACCACATTGTTGTTTAATCCAAATCATTGCTCAACCAGTTACAGATACTAAGAATTCAACTTTTTATGTTTTAAAAATTTAATGGAATAAGGAGGCTTTCTGAAAAAAAACAGCCTACTCTATAAAAATACTCACTTTAAATGTAGGTTTAACTTCCAACCCTCTAGGCAAAATACTCATGTTCTCTCCATTCAGCATTTGAGTATTAGATCTATTCCTCAACTGTCAGGTAGCTGATAATCCAAATCATCTATCCATTCACGTTTCAGATTATGACATGATGTTCATTTAATGCTTTACTATTTATTAAAATCTAATTGTATTTGCTATAACTTGTCCTCTACTAGAGATTTAGAGTATTGAGCTCTGAGTTATCTGTTTCGAAATTTACCGATACAAGATGTTCATGAAAATCGCCCTATCCTACTCCTATCATTTAGATTTTTACATATCTGTTTGCAGAAATCTGTTCCGTCCGTTTTTTGCCAAACCATATAGTTTAAAATACAAACTGCTGTGATAATTGGTAGCTTAAGTTTGTCAAACACACATGGTTTGTCTGTCATCTGTTATGCCAGGATTTCCTGCTGCTTAGTAAAGTGTCCAGCTTAAAATATGGAATTAATTATAGATTTAAAAAAAAAAATACCGTGTGATGGGAAATGATAACAGAAACAATTTCTAAAAAAAGCATTTTAAAATCCAATGGGTGTTGTGTTTCCTTGTTTTCTCCTTGTCAGCATGTACAAAAACCTGGACATTTTCCAGTTTGCGCATGTTGCTGTGTGCATTCACCACAACACAAATTACTAAATAGTTTTTGCTGTAATATTCTGCAAAGAGCGTCAAGATAATGCGATTGAGTCCCAACTGTCAAATGTGGCTACTAGTGTGTACTTAATTGATGATCAAAATAAACTAATTGGATTGAAAAAATAATTAGACTTGTATGTATGGATAGAATCGCATATCTCCACAGATTATTTCCATGGTAACTATATTATGATTGAACAAATTATAGCTGAAATATCATCCAATATCTATCTTCCCTGTAACTAAAATTCTTATTGCAATTGCCAGGAGGGTTGTAGTCTAAGAAAATCACGTGAATTTAGCATTACTTTTCTAGCATAAACACGGGTCGATTTAGCTGCTGGCCCGCCGGCCCGTGGCCAGTTAAAATGGGCTCGGGCCAGTTGACTCTGTCTTGAACTGGCCCGATCTTAAGTAAACAGACACACACTGCCCTGTTTTTCTGCGCAGCCTATACAAAAGTGTTGCATCTTGTGCACCACGAAAAACTAGGGGTTTAAACAGCATTTTTCAACCCGATTTGCAAACATGTATTGCGGTATTAAACATCTTAAACTTTGTAGATTATGAAAGAAAAACGGTTTATCTAATATAAGGTCAATAGAACACACAAAAAAATATAATTATAAGTTAGTTTCAAACTTAATTACAACTTAAAATATGTGGGAATAGCACTATACTCAATTAATTTGTGGGTGGTATCTACCAAAAGTTTCTAGGACCGATTTTGCATAAATTAATACCGATATGATAGGGCTGTTCTGATTGGAAGTCATTTGCAAATCTCAACAAATGACAGACCTTTTTACGGAAGACCAAGGTGATATACACAAAATGTCCGCCGGTCTGAAAATTTCACAACAGCGTTCATGTCGTAAAAATGGCGATCTTCGTAGATGTGGTGTTTTTTTCTGTCAAACCAATGAAATGCAGGGTAGACCATGGGTTAATGAACTCTAAATCTTGTTAACATATATACACTACTGCAAAACAGAAATGTTAGGTGCAAAAACGCAAACTTAAATAGTCATCAAACATTAATAGCCTATGTGCAGGAAGTCCATGTTAGACCAAAATTGCAAAATTAAATAGTCATGAAATATTCTAGTTTTACAGAATATTGTTTTTTAAATTTACTATTTTTTCTGAGGTTGTGCCCGGTGGGGGGTGATAGCACCCAAAGACAACCATGCACACTATAAATTTCCATCAGAAAATTAAAGAATTGTGGGAAACCCCAGAAAACTCTCATGTATGTTTTTACGACATCAAGCACCAAAAAATTACGGGCGGGGCAACTGAGATAAATGTTAGGCCCCATAAAAATAATAAAATGTTTCTCGTCCCGTCCCACCTGTGTATAGTGCAGCCTCCTGAACATTTTTATTGCTTCCCCAGTGATAAAAAATAAACGACCCTCCCGCCTGGCTGCAAACAAAACGGCCTCGTGTCAGAGGCCTGTCATTTGTTTGCTATGCACACTAGATATTATACTTTGATTATACTAGGTAGTTGCTTTATAAGTGATGTTTTATGATTTAATAATAGAAAGACGTTCACATACAATTGTAACACATGTAGTTCATTCATGGCCCAATATTCAACATGAAAAATGAAAGATTTTGCGCGGAAGAAAAATAAAAAAGTGAACCCCTCCTCATTTTTTTATAATATAAGGACAGAAAAATCAGAAAACTAAAAAATAAAGAATAAAATTGACCTCCCTCCTATGTGTAGGAAAATAAGCAGGATGAGAAACATTTTATTAATTTTATGCAGCCTTAGTAGATGAAATCTCTTTTTAATACCAATAGATACATTGTCTATAACTTTCTATTTATGTACCTAATGTTTTGTGCACACTTTTATCAAATTATCACAGTTTAGAAGTGACCCACCACTAGTGCATATTGTTGGTATATCAGTATCTGTACACATACCTTGACCCTATATGGAAATGGTCAAAATTAAGTGGGCTTCCCCCCTATTAAGAGAATAAACAACAAAGAGACAGCATTGTGTTTTTATATATTTAACTTTAGAAAAAAGTATATACATCTTTCTCGTAAGTCACACCACTGACTATTATGGTATAACATTATATGGACACATTATTATTATTAACATTACAGAACATTATATAATTATATTGGTTTTATATAAATCTCGTC
The DNA here is from genome assembly GCA_019095985.1 of Streblospio benedicti. NCBI lineage: Eukaryota > Metazoa > Annelida > Polychaeta > Spionida > Spionidae > Streblospio > Streblospio benedicti. Next base: position 35,887,579 of record CM032659.1, on the reverse strand, counting down.
ATCGTCATATACACAAAAATAACCATCGTAATGGCGGCACTATTCATTTGCAATTTCACATTTTAACAAATTGCCCAACTATAATACAAAACACATTGAAATATATATTTATATATATATATATTATCATGTTAAATTGACCTAAAATTCGCATGCATTTATTTCTGACAAGAATACACTAACAACTCACTCGCACCATTATCAATAATAACAATTTTTACAGAGTTCATTCTCAACGCGACAACACCGGCCTGGACTATATTCATGATCCTCAATTCATTCAAAGCCGCTGCAGTTTTTAGAAAAAATGTGCAACGACACTGGAAACGGCTAACAACTCCACAAATTGCATTCATCGATGATATTAACACAACACTTTTTCAAAACAGACACGATTTTTGGCCAGTTTGTATGAAAATAACAGACAACACATTTGCTAGCAATGACAGTTCTGATACCATGATTTGAAGTTGTCGTTTCTGACATGATACAAATTCTTAGTACATGTGAATATCTATGAGGTAGTACGAAATAATGTTTGAAAATGATCTAGCGTTAACAAAGAAAGGTGAGAATTTTTCTCTCGAAATACATGATTAGAGCTTGGTTCATAGCAGCGAAGGCTCTGCACTAGAGGAAGCCTTTGGCTGTAGCATGATCAGTCTCCACGTTTACATAACAAATGTAAATGATAAAATCCTCGTTTCTTCAAGTCTAACACAACACAAAATATTACCCTATAAACTCAAAGGACTGCGCTTCTAGTTATAAATAATCATAGAAGATTAGAAAAATCATTGTAAAAAAACAATCAACATTTGATTCTTTCAAATATACATAATTCATTTCAATCAGTAAAATTCACTACTGTTACGAAGTCAACATTCCCTAAATCATGAACATAAAAATTCATCAAAATTGATAATTAACCTAGAAAAATGTGCAAAATTGGTGTAAATACTATATTAAACTAGTACATTCTATGATTTCAAATTATAAATAATCATTTGTAAAATTCAATATAGCTAAAAATTAAAAACAAACTTGATTTATGAAATCAATAACATGCATTTTAATTGCACAGAGATTGGTTTTGGCGCTCTGACCAGAATATAGCAACGTGTCCGTCTATAGCAAGCAACAAAATAATAGTGTATAGCAAACAAAAGTATTCTTAATACAAAGAATTTAGCTGCCGGACCCCTCGCCAGTATAGACAAAACAAAATAAAAAACATTCGCAGCACTGTTTTTTTACGCTTCACAAATATACCCAGTTTTTCAGCCTATTGCACTGAACTTTCAGTCTCATGTGATAACGCTTGTAAACTACAAAACACCACGAACGATTGCTTGAGAGATCCACACGTTTTTTACAGTCATTTTTTCAAACCACTTTCTCTGCCAACTCTGAAACTAATGTGAGTTTCCCCCATAGACTTCCATTGTGATTTTTTTGTGTCGTACAATGCCCTAGAAATCAGCTTCGATTAAGTACCGAATCTACAGCTAGTTTTCCTCTTAAAATAGGTAATGCAAAATTGTAAGACAAATTCATAACTAACAAAGTAGTTATTTCAACAACAAAACATATTACAGTTTTTAAAACACTAGCCCCAGGAAATCTCTAGTTGCCTGTTACGTATCACAAGAAAAATAGTTTGTCTCCAAGCTCCTAAACTTAAAAAACTCAAAACAATGGCATTCTCAAATTGTCAGAAAACATTTTTTAAATAATTCGAACTGCCACAGTTAATATCAAGCAGGTGTTATCACATTTTTCCCAAGAACACAAATCTCTTCTACTAAGATAAAACTTCCACTTATATATTAAAAAATTTCCACTATTTTTCATTTCAACTCGTGCATATGATTGACAATTACCATTTCTGACTCCCCTCTCGTCTGTCTATCGGAGCACGCACATCAGAGAGGCGAGTTGGCAGGGAAAGCGGCGGCTACAACATGAGCAGCGCGGCGTCCATCAGCTCGTCGTCGATCTCGGCTGTCCCGGCCGAGCCTCCGGGGGATGAGTCCTTCCCGGCGGGGGCGGGGGTGGGGGGTGGCGAGGCTTTGCTTTGCGGCGGGGGCTGCGGTTTGCCGGCTGTGAGCTGTAGCGCGGGTTTGCGCGGTGACGACGGCGACCGATGCTGGCCGTTGACCGGCGAAGGAGCGACGGCGTCCCCCGGGGCCAGGGGTCTGAGGTCCCCACCCCCTCGAGGCGGGGAGCGGAGGAGCGGGGACGACGAGCAGTCGATGACCAGCCCGTCCTCGTCCTCATCCTCGTCACTCAGCCTCGACGCCCCCGGGCTGTCCACCACCGCCGGCTGCTGCTGCTGCTGCTGCAAGTTCTCCTTGTTGTCTGCCGTCAGCTGCTGAGAACAACTCGCCGGTTTGGCAGCCGGAGACGCTGCTGCCGTCGTTGCCGTGGTCACCGCTGGCGTCTGGTCCACGACGCGCTCCAGCGGGATGACGCGCGGCGGCGGCAGCTCGGTCTCCGCGGCCGGGGACGCCGGCCCGGTCGCCTCCTCCAGCCCCGGGGGGGACGCTGCCGCCATGGCGACGGGGCTGGCGGGGGCGTCGGCGTCACGCTGCCGCCCCCGCTCCACCGCAGGGGCCCCGCTACTCGCCGCCGCAGGCTCCAGCTTCGCCACCACGAAGTCCAGGAAGTGGCGGTTCTGGTTCTGCATCTGCAAGCGCTGCGAGATGTCGTCGATCTTGTGCAGCTTCTTCTTGCCACCGTCGCCTTTCGACGCCTGCCGCTGCACCGCAGGAGGCACCGCCGGTTTCCCGGGCGGCGGAGGATGCAAATTTACTGGAGTTTTGGACGCGGGAGGCAGAATCGGCACCGGTGTCCGGCCGCTCTTTGGAATCGCAAGATGCGGCTGTAGTGTTTTTGGCATTTTCAGGCGTCAAGGGAATGATTTTCACGTGGTTCGGCGTCGTCGGTCTCGGCTCTTTGGGCGATTTGGTAGAAATATCCACTTTCTGCGGTGCTTTTTCTGACGATGGCGTCGGTCGGTTTGTTTTCTGGTGCGCGGGATGTTTGGCGTGATTCGTCGTCACATCGAGCTTATTTGGCGGGCGGGAAACGTTGTTGGGTTTGGACGTGGACTCCGGCGGTTTTGCCGTTTTCTCTTGGCTTTTACTGGCAACGCCGCCTTTGCTATTATCTGTGGACTTAATTTTAAACGAACTAATACTATTAAAGGTCTTGGTTATGCCACTAGATCTATTTCCTGCCTTCACGATTTCCAGCCGGATCTGATCGTAGGCGTCCTGACTCGGCAAGATCTTCTCTTCTTTGCCGTTCTGTTTGTGTTTCTTTGTGAGAATGTCCACGACCGAGTTCAGACCCTTCTTGGCTTTATTAAAAGGACCCCCCTTTTTACTGGAGTTCAGAGACTCCCGTGATTTGGTCTTCTTGCTAAAGTCTTTGGAAGAAGTGCTCGGCTGACCCTCTTTCCGAGATTGATTGTCATACTTTTTCGAAGGCAGTCCCGAGTCGTTCACTTTTTTATGATTTAGAACACCACCCGACGCATCAGTCTTTTTATGCTGTTCACTCGGGCTCTCACTTTTTCTGACTGCATTGGCAAGCGCAGCATTGTTTGACAAACTGTTTTTCTTGCTAATCTGACTATCTACTTTCCTAACTGAAAATGAGGTAGAAATATCAAGCTTTTTGCTTACCCCTAACTGACTATCCGACTTTCTACTACTCGAAGATTCGGCTTTTTTCACCGACTGACTATCACCTTTTTTGCTAACAGTCTGCGCGTCTTTCTTTCCCGATACCTCACCCTTTTTACTACTCGATGACTCGCTTTTCCTGCTTTGCAGCTGAATGTTTTCCTTCTTACTTGAGCTCGTCGTTGGGGTTGAGTCTGACTTTTTCACCACATTTGCAGTGTCTGATTTTCTGCTCGCCGCAGCTGACGAACTCACCGGCGTTTCTGGACGTTTCTGACTAGGAGTTTCCGCCTTTTTGCTGACTGTCACCGGCGAATCCGTGCGTTTGGCGGCCGTGGCGCCCTCTGAAGATCTCGCACCGGCCGCCTGGCCTTCGTTCTTTCTGGCGAGAGCGTTCGCGGCTGCCACATTGAGAGGCGGCAATCCCTCGCCCTTTTTAGCCGCACTCGATTCCGTCTTTTTGGACGACGAAGTCATAAACACAGGCGACTCAGACTTGCGCGAAGAAAAAGCGCCACTGCCGACGCCCTCGTGCAGTTTGACTGACGGCGAGGCGTCCGGCTTTCTGCTGGGCGACTGGTGGTGGTCGCTGTTGGTGGTTTGCGGAGCCGCCTCCACCTTGAGCACTGGGGGAGGCATGGCGCTGTGCGGGGGGACCGGGGGCGTCGCCAGCACTGCCGGTTTGACGGGCGAAGACGTTTTGCAGTTCGTCGTGCTCGTCACGGTCACAGTAGACGAGCTGTTAGGCAACATCACCGGCTTTAACTTGATCGTGGGATTCCGGTACAGTTTGTTATCCATTTTTCCTTCTAATTTACCCATCGACGATGCACTGCTGTCTGTCACTTTCGACCGGTTGTAACTTCTGACCCCACGGCCCTTGGATTTCTCGCCTTTTGTGGGCTTCAGCGGTGCAGGACTCTCCTTTCCAGACTTAGAAGAGTTCAATGAAGACACTGGTATAATTTTGGAAGGAGTCTGAATTTGCAGCTTGCCACCGGAGTTCGTTATCTTAATTTTAGTTGCCGATTTCAACGGTGGCATTTTTTCATCTCCTAAGTCGTCGTCAAAGTCATAAATCCTCTGTTTTTTGTACAAATTTTCCTGTCGTTTGCTCTCTTCTGTCCGTCGCCGCTTTTTATCCGATTTCGAGTCACCACTATCACCGTACTTTGAGCTTTTCCGCCGCTTCGACTCCGATTTCACTTTACTCACTGAGTCTGGCGCGGCGCTTCGCTTCGAGCCGAGTATCAGCCTCTGCGGCGCCGGCGTCACACCGGCGCTGCTAGCGGGAGAACTCCGCAGCGGCGCATCACAGTCACTAGTCAGATCGACGACCTGCGAATCCTCGAGCACATAATCATCGTCGTCGTCGTCGTCTTCTGAAACGTCCGACACAAGATCGTTTTTCAACAGTTTCAAGTCTTTTCCTCCGCCCGCGGATTTCCTCGCCACTACAGGCAGAGGCTGCTGCGGCGTAGGAAAACCAAGACTCATGTCGACGTTCGGCGATTCAGACCGATGGTGCGGCGATTCCTTGATTATCGTCCGCGCCGTCAACTCGCGCGTGTTGACTTTCACCGTGATCAGCGGCTTATCACAACTATCCTCATTGTCCGTCAACGACGCCACTTTGTCCAGTTTCCTCTCGCGCTTTTTCCGCGAGGAATTCAAAGGTTTCACCGACTCTTTGCTCATCGCGGCGGCGGCGCCACTGTCCTTGCCGCCGACGTGGTTTTCAAAGATGTTAAACGATTGCTTCAGAAACGACAGGTCGATATCCATAGGAACGGCGGCGCTGTCAGAGTTCAACAAAGCGTCAAACGGATCCTGTTTGGGCGCCGCGGCCGCCGCTAAAAAATTCACCGTCGCGTTGTTTCTCTGATTGGCGAACTTTACGGCGTCGTGGTCGAGAGACGGATCGAAGCCTTTGCTACTGTCCGTGTTTTGAAACAACAAATCCGCTCCGTCCTTGCTGCTGCTGCGCAGATAGTTGCTCAGCATGGAGTTTGCGCCTGTGAGCACGTGCTTGTTATTATCCCTGCTCATCGCGTGCTGCTTCACTCTCTCATCCTCCTCCTCGTCTTCGAGCGGCTCATTGAGCAGACTCGTGAGCTCCGAATTATGCACGGCGGAGGCGGCGGTCATGTGATTGTTCTGCTGGCTGCTGATGATGCTTTCCATCGACGACGCCAGTTTGAACAGCGACGAATCGCTGCCTCCACCGCGATGTTGATGTTGGAGCTCTCCGCCGCCCGTGAGGAGCTCCGATAGCGCGGAGCTCGAATCGAGATCGTTGGACGACGACGCTGACGAGATGGAGATGTTGAGCGGATCGTCGCTCATCATTATTGTGCCCGGCTTGTTGGGGGTCTGCTGCTGCCCCCCCACACACCCCACGGGACTCCTAGCCTGCTCCGAGGACGCTCTGATGCGCTGCTGCTGCTTGTTGTTGTTGTTACGCTGCTGTTGTTGTTGTCGGGCTACTTTCTCAGGCTTAGGAGGCACGCTCCCCGTGGGGCACTGCGCGTTTGGGTCAATCAGCTGTTTGGTGGAAGACGCTGATTGGCTGCTGGCTGCGGGGGCCGGGTGGGTGAGGTGGACGCCCGGCGAGTTGGAGCTGCTGCTCGTTGAGTTGTTGGTGAGCAGCAGGTTGTTGTACTGGCCGCTGCTGCTGCTGCTGCTGCTGTTGTTGAACTGGTTGTTGTTATGAGACGCTGACGACATGATGCCGCCACCGCTGTTGTTGTTGTAGTTGCTGCTGCTGCTGTGGTGGTTCAAGCCGCCGGCCATGTAGCTGCTGCTGCTGTTATGCTGCTGCTGCTGCTGCTGCTGCTGCTGCTGGTAGCCTCCTCCGCTGCTGCTGTTGGGGGGCGAGCTGAGCAGCCCGCCCAGGGTGCTGCTGGTCGACGCCACGCCAGAAACGCCACCAGAACCTGCAGACAGGACAGAAAGACATGAGGATTGGAAAATAATGCGGATAGTTTTTGGACTTTGGGGTAGATATGATGATGTCATTTTGTATTTTATTTTGTTCTGTCTATGCTATTATTGAATATAATCGCAAAAATTGTTAACAAATTGTTCAAAATAGTTTTTAAAAGCCGAAAAGCTTAAATAAAAAGTTTTTTGAACAACTTTTGTGATTAGATACAATAATAACATAGACAGAACAACATAAAATACAAAATGAGACCGTATTCTTCAATTCCCAGAAGCGCGGGACGTGTTTTGCAGTAGAATTTATCAACACTAAACAGTCCATTGACTACTTCCGGTCGTTCCGTGTCATTTTAGACTAACACGACTTTAAATATTCTAAAGTAATTTTCACGAATCAATTATCCTATGTCATTCATGTAAAGTACTTTCCTAATAGAATTTTTACTGAGGATTATGAATCTGTAATCGGATTTTAGTTAGCATGAAAATTGACGACGTTATGACCAAAAGCCGGTCTTGGAAAATTTGCAGACAGCCCATGATTGGAGCTTGAGTTGAGAACTTCACTATTATGAAGAATGCACGCCTCAAATTGATGTATTTACGTAATTTTCCAACGTCTATCAGTGTAACAGCCATCACTGTTGTGTAGAATACATGTTTTGAATGATATAGCATTAAATGCGATTTTAAATGGGCTTATAACATATACTGGAAGTACCCATGGACTTTTGTGCCTCAAAAGTAAATAAAAAAGACGAGTACGCAACTTTTCTGCGCAACTAGAAAGTGAAGAATGTTATGCATAGGATACATGAGATTAGTAACATAGATGATGTCATTAGACTTGTGGTTCTAAGCCTGGTATTTCTATTTATCAATATTTAGTTTGTCTATTTATTGAGTGTCAGAGCTCTGCAATACGTACATTTCGTTTGTCTGATGCAAGTAAAAATTGCTGTCAGTCAAATGAATTCTCATAGGCACTTGTCCGACAGACAAGTACTATATGTAAACCTTATTTACAACTATCAAACATTGCGTTTCTAAAATATTTCAATCTTTTTGATTTTTGGTCATTTAATGGCAAACAAATAAAAGAACACAAAATAATGTAAAAAAAAAATCAACTGAACACTTTTCATATACTTATGTATTCTTCTTTTGCTTATTTGTCTAAAATTAAATTAAAAATATATATATTTCATTTTATTTATTTAAATTTCGGCACAACAGTGCCCTTGTCAAAATTCGAATTACTATATCATATTATTGTTATATAGATGATTATACACATACTTGTTATTATTAAATATTATACTTAATAATCAACTTATCTAATTACTCAATACTATAGACTCTAATATTCTTTTGTACCTCATACATTGTTACTTTATCACTTTGCAAAAAATATTGAATATCCAATGAATAATAATAATCAACCATATTGACTATCAACAGAACCGTGGTATGACCGTACCTCCTCCGTTGGGGTCTCCGAGCAGGGCTGAGAGCATGGAGGCGCCGGTGGTGGGTGGGGGCTGGGGGGGCCTGGTGGGGGGCGAGGTGTCCCCGCCGCCGTCCGGGGAGTGGTTGTGCTGCTCCAACAGAGACGCCAGCATCGGATTCTTGGAGATCTTGTCCGCTTTGATGGCCTCCAACACCTGCGTGGGTTACACATTGCCACGATAAGAAAACAAAATATTGTATTGACGTTATTCTATATAATATGTATATGGCAGTAGGTTGCATTTTATGTACTGTACAATTGTCTTTCCTTACCACAGTTTCATCAGAACATCAACTTTTTGTATAACTTTACTGTTAAAAGCTTTTCATCTCTGTAGAGACGTTCTCAATTTTACAATTTTTCTTTTTTACAAACATACCACATATTTCTCTTACAAAATTAAAATCCAACTGATGTATTAAAAAGTTGATGTTCTGATGAAACTGAGGTAAGGAAAGACAATTGTACATAAAATATGAAAACAAATATTTGATTTAAAGGATAGTTTTTTTTTCTTTTTTAATGAGAATATTAATTTATATCTTTTATATGGAACGCACTTCATGTATCATTCTGAAATAAATAGAAAAAAAATACAAGGGCCTTTTGGCACTTTGACCTGTAATATTAGACAGAGCGAAAGGTTAGTACATTTTTCAAATTGTTTTTCTTTTAGATTGTGGATTCAGTTATTTCCATTTTTTTTAATTCTTTATGTTAGCATACTGCATGATCAAACCGTACCAGTATGCGTATTGAAGTTCATTTTCTAACAAATAGCTACATCAATTATTAATCTTGTAACTTTTAAATTTTGTATGAATGTTAAGTTTATATATAAAGTGTTATTGGGCAAGTTTCAACGTTTACAACATAACAGAAGACTGTAATGCCTCCTTGTAAAACTGAAATTGAACTTTGCAACTGCTTTGGCAGCCTTATGGACTTGACATATAACTTTTATTTGATAAAACAATATCAAATTTTAAACAATCTATTTTTTTTCCAGTCATCTGTTTGAATTTTTTTCTAATTACCAGTAGCAAGAGAAAAGAATACACATAAAAAATTTCTTTTCTTTCCTGTATTGCAAAAATTTTAAATAAAAAATTAAATTATTAAAACTCATCAAATTGTAAAACTGTCGATGAAAAAATGGCAAAATGTTAAGAACTGTTAACTAAAGAAGTAAAATGTGCACAAATATAACCTTTGTGGAACTGCCAACTGGTCTATACCTGAATAAATCACTAATTAAGCTCCCATAACTCTAAAACAATGTAGTTCATTCGTACAAATAGCATAAATGGATTTTTATTTGATTATACCATAGCTAATTTTTATACGTAAACAGGAAGATTTTTTCCGAGGACTTGTAAAAATTAACCATGTTATTCATACAGTTGGACCTGTCAAAATCTTAATTGAATTCAGTCAGAAAAAAAATTAAAGCTATCCAGAATTTTGAGTTTTCAGAGGGAAGTAGATCCACGGTAAAAAAGGGTATTTGCGGGCATTAATTCACCGCAGAGTTCAATACTAACAGGTACTTCCCCGGGACTCTCTCCGTTAGCGAGCTTACCTCTGCCGGCGCGTGGGCTGGGTCCATGTAGCCCTGCTGCACCATCTCCATCGTAAGCTGACTCTCCACACCGCCATGATGCTGCTGTTGTTGCTGTTGCTGCTGTTGATGTTGTTGTTGATGTTGCTGTTGTTGCTGATGTAGTTGGTGCTGCAGCTGCTGCTGATGCTGCATGTGCAGCTGTTGTTGGTGGTGCTGCTGTGGGTGGTGAGCGTGGAGGTGATGGTACGGGGGCGGGGCCGGGCCTAGAGTAAAACACATGGTCGTAAGATAAACATAGCTCCGCACTTTCTATTTACTGTACACACTTCCTACCTGTAAGTCTGGCCAGATCGGACTAGTCAAAATTCACCAAGACGAGCGAGGAGATTTAAGATGATTTAGAGAGCAGCGAATAAATGGATTGAATAGAAGCTGTTTCCTTACATTTAAACTACACATGACACCACATGGTCAGGTCTTAACAACACATTAACACAGCTCATTTGATAGAAACAAAGAAATTTTTCAACAAAAATTCTTTTCATAAAGAAAAAAAAAGACTTGCAATTTTGAAAGAACAAATTAAAAAGTAAAATACAGACCAGAATTTTCGAAAACTATAAATCAATCAACACTTTATAAAACTTATTAAACTGACAAGTTTTAATTACAAATTTTGAATCAATATCTCCTATACATATCTTGGGAACAACTTAAAATATGGCATTTTGATGCTTGGAAAAAAAGGTATGAGACATCTAAATGGATCAACGTGAATGAAATTTTAAGTATTCTTTTTCATAAAAACTGAGAATAGAATAGACAAGAACGAATTCTTGCAACTAAAGTTAATAAATATTGATGAAATTTTAAGCTTTTATTTCGATCAAAATTAAATCAAAATGACAACCAATTCTATGGTTTAAAATAAAATTTATTCAACAATGATCTGTTCTGTCTTGCCCTCTTGGGGATCCATTTAAAAAAAAGAAATCTGATTTCACTTTTTAACAAGCATTCAACATGTTATCAAATTCAATCTCAATCAAACAGTAACAAATCTAAATATTTTCAAGTTTCCAAAATAAACAAAAAACACAGAAACAAAATGTTTAAAATTAAACCTTTACCCCTCAAAACGACCTAAACCAGCCGTATCATTTCACACGTTAGAGTGCCAAAAGCTTCATCATACAAGTCATTCGTTTGGGGTAAAGCAGCAGTGCCATTGTGATTAAAACTAGGTAACAATATGTAAAACCACATAAGGAATCGTTGTGCATAATTTATTTTAATGTTTAGCTTTTATTTTAAGAAAATATAAAGAACTTTCAATTGACAGCATTAATTTGCACTTACAGATGGCGCCATGTTTGCCATATCGCACCAAATGCAAAAACACCAATGTTCGATTGCATTGTAGACATGCTCATAATGGTTCAATCTTGATGAGAAATACATATTTGTGTTCCTAAGAACTTAAGCTTTATCATGATATATAAAGGAGTTCAAAAAACACCCGATAAATATTTTTAATTATTTTCTAAATTACTGTGACGCATTTACTCCGAATCTACGCTGCAACCACAGTCCTAACCGATCTGAACAGAGTTTCTCTTTACCATTGGAAATGGAGATGCTTTGTTTCAAAACATTTGTGAAATTGGAAATGGGGTAAGCCAAAAATGGTTTCCTTGTATTTTGGTGAAGAAATGATTGAAATACGAGCATTTTTATGGAAATTATGGCAGTTTAAAGTTGGCAACGCAGCTCCGACAAATGGAAAGATTTTATACTACGCTGCAAATATTTGCGAGGATACAATGGCTGTCATGTAATAAAACGTGATTGGTAATGGGTTAAGTTTAAAACAGAACAAAAGATAAATTTATCGCCAAATTCATAACTATGATGAAATTGAATCAGTTCAAACTGTAATCGCAACTCTATATAAACAAATATAAATAGAAAGTGTATAAAAAAACACTCCAAACACTAACTGCGTACCTGTTTGGTGATGCTGTGTGTGAGGCGGGGGGATCCCGTGGGGCCCTGGCGGGGGTCCGAGGCCGCGGTGGGGGATCTGTACGGGCCCCGGGGGCTGTGGGAGACCCGCGGGGGGCACGGGCTGGGGTGGCGGGGGCGTGGATCGCGCACCCAGACCCCCTACACGAAGAAAACACAGATGAAATACATCTCAATATCAAACAAACAGTAACGAATCTAAATATTTTCAAATTTCCAAAATAAAATAAAATTTAAAATAAAGTTTAAAGACACCCAAAGAACAAATAAATACACATAGGGAATGTTTTCAGGCTGAGGGTGAGGGAATGGTGGAAGTAGGCAGCAGGACGAGTAGCTCTCTATGTATAACTATCATGAATTATCAACTCGTTTTGCTCAAAAATTGCCAACTTCCTACTCAATAGGAGCAGACGAGTGTTAATCCTGAGCCTGTACGGGTTTTTTCTATGGTTGACATAAAGCTCTTTACCCAACAGTTGTTTACATGTGAAGTTCATCAAGTTAAAAAAATTCTCTGTAAAATTTAGAATGTTTTTATATTTGGTAATAAATATTCTACATATTCATCCCACAGCAACAAGTCTCATCATCTATAGTAGTTTTATTTTTCAGCTGTGTTCCGTTGAAACGATATTTTGTTAAGTTTTGCTGTAAAACAAAAAGCACGAGAACATTTAAATTAACAGTCAAAATTTATTCTGATGGAAGTTCATTTACCCTGGATTTGATAGACAAACGTAATCATTTTATTTTTATTTCTAAACAGGATAATACAAGCAATTTATTACACTAACACTAATTTATTACACCACCGCGATCCCAGTGACGACGTCATCACTGTGAAGCAAACAGAAGAGAATGAAGAAAGCTTAGTGTAATAAATTGCTTGTATTATCCTGTTTAAAAATAAAATGATTATGTTTGTCTAACGCCGAAATTTGTTTTAAAAACAAAATTTCATTTCAACAAGAATACAGATGAAGAATAAAACTATACACTATAGATAATTTATATTTTGTAGCTTTCGCTCTGCCTGCTGTCTTTTTTTTTTTATTTGATTCATTTTGTTTATCAGAGGCATATTAATACTACAAAGTAAATAAAAGATCACAGATAGGTAAAAATTAAAAAAAGAAGAAATGTTGAATAGAGATATACAAATATAATAAAAAACACCCGCGTTACTGACCTGGGTGTGGCTGTGGGCTGTGGTAGTACGGACTCCCTCCCCCAGGGGCAGCCTTGGGGGAGGCTGCCGCGGGCCCCCCGCCACCCAGGGGCAGGCTCCCCGGGGGGTGGGGAGGGGCCATGCTGCCCGGAGGAGACGACCCGTGGCCCAACCTGCACAAAACATAAACATTTTTTTTTCAAACTTCCTCAAACCTTGCTTTTTGTCTAGACTGGTGAATGGTAAACTGTGGTGTTTTATTTTAAGACCCGTGACCCAACCTGCACAAAAAATAGACATTTTTTTTTCAAAACTTCCTCAAACTTTGCTATCAAGTAGACTGGTGAATGGGTCGAGAGGGTGTTTTAATTTTAAGAGCATTTTACAATTGTTTATTATATCAATTTTAGCATGCATTTTATTATAAATATAGGTGTAGATATTTGATATCTTTGACGGTTGAATGTGGAATGTTTGGAACCACATTCTCAAAAATAAGGCTCATGATCGGATTCTGTAGAATATTGATTTACATTTAACATTGAATGAACGGAACACTAAAACTTTTCATTTTCATTTTGAAATTAAATGTTAAAACCAAACCAAAATATTCCATTTACAAGGACAGAATGTTTTTAAGAGTATTTCTTTTCCTCTCAAAATTATGTAAGTGTTAAAGAAAACAGAAATCTGTTATAGCTAATACGAAACATTTTGACAAACTCCATGTTTCTTACAGTAGTTTCAAAATCATTATAAGTTTAATTTCAGTAAACTCTAACATTTGATTTTTTTTTACCAGGGCTAAACCACGAGACAACAGGTTTAAAAAAAACTGCTGCCTGTATGACTTAAGTTTACTGATGAACTAATTCAATTTATCATAATTAATTTCCAATTTAAATTTAAATTTGTATTTATTTTCATCTATTTTTATTTTTCTAATTAAAAAAAAAATCAAGTACAAAGACCATAAGTGTCATAATTGAGAGGCCTTTTGAACCTGAAAGAACTGAATACATGTACCACCAAACCGCCAGCCTTACCCTTGCTGCTGCTGCTGCTGCTGCTGGTGTTGGGAGGTGACGGCTCCATACGGGGGTGGATGGGGAATCTCACCACCTACAACATACACAATAGTCAGCTAACTGCTTACTTCGGTAAACTCTTCAAATAATTTTAAATAATAAAATGATGCAAATTAGTTTTTTTTTCCTAAACACATGTTCTGTTATTAAAGCAGATTTAGTCACAGTATGTCATCATAGCTATTTATATTTTCAATACCATACAACATAAATTTCTATAGTGCAAATTTCACAATGTGTTTGTTCCTCCTCACACAAATGATGCTCAAATTGCGACTTTATAATGGAAGTATGAAAGGAAAATGTTTGTTCCATAATTTAGGTGCCGCTAATTTAAAGACTATCACCACAACACTTAGATTTTTAAATATATGAATCATAGTTTTTCACCGTCAAAAAACCCATCTTCCCACCTGGCTTTGCTCTAAATAGCTCATTTTCTAGGTTACTGAGTACCCTTAGGAGGAACATAGAGGTCAGCCTCGATATTTTATAGAGTAAAGTATGTCCTTACAGCTAAATTCTTTGATAGTTTCTCACAAAAAATCCCACAATAACAGAGTACTTCTTTTCCTCTTATATTCATGTAAGTGTTAAAAAACACTTATTTTAACTTATTTTAACTTATCAATATTATGAACTGCATGTAAAAAGAGAAAACAACAGGTAACTAATCTACACTGATTTGAACTGATATGTTTGCGAATGTATTGTATATATGTATTTATTTCTATTTTTTTCGAGCTAAATGATAAAAAAGAAGTAAAAATAGAAAAAACAAGGGAAATCTATGATCGAGTATCCGCGATCTCCCACCTGCTGTCTGGGGCGGTGCGGGCGGTGGTGGCGGAGGCGCGGGTTTCGGCCGAAGGAGCAGCGCTTGCTGCTGCTGCATCGCTCGCAGCCTCGCCAACCGCGCAGCCTCGACCGCAGCCGCCTCCTGGCGACGCACAGCAGCCTCGCAGCGACGCAGCACGGAGCGCATACACACCGGCACCGACAGGCACCTACAGACAGACAGCAGGGAGGGGGTCAGGTCCGCCTCGTCAATGCCAATTCCATTTTCCCCTCAAGGTTCAATTCCAATTCCACTGACATCGATTCCAATTCCAATATAGGAATTGGAATTGGAATTGATGTATTGATAATTAATTACATTGATAGATTATATTATGAATTATGATTTTTTGTCACTATATATCTACTGTTTATATATATATATATATATCATATTTTTATTGACATTATCAAGTCATATAATTCTATGTAAACAATTGTATAAGTTATCAATAAAGTTTAACTAATAAAAAAAAAAAAAAAGTGAAAAAAAATAAAATACAAAAAATAATTTATTGCACAAAATTAAAACCTTAAAAAATTTCAACCATGGTCTGGTCTGACCAATATCTTCTGGCTAAGACAATAATAAAAAAGAAAAATTCAATAAATTTCACAGGCAAAACAGCAATAGTCCAATCAAATTTATACACAAAGAGCTCATTTTTTGTTGCGTTAGACCTCAGTTATGTTGAATCCAGATGCTAAGAAATCACTACTAAATGATAATTTTCAAATGTTTTAGAATTTTCTTTTATGTTGTGTGATCTTTACAATTGTAAAATTTAGAATTTTTATTTGAACGTTTTCGAACCATGTAAGTTCCTTGTCAAAAATAATAAAATAGAAATACAAGTTAAGACAGTGCAAATACAGCACTGAAGTTGTGCCTGTATACAATATCAATACTTCTGTATGGTGAAGGATCGTACCCTTGTACACGAATGAGGGCGATGGTCTAAAAAAACACACTTTTTCTTTCGTTATGCGCTAGGTAAAACTAATGAGTGCGATGGTCTAAATCAGAGAAAAATAACAAAGTGGCCTAATTCTGTATGATTGAGGATCTTAAGGACCCACGGACACCCTGAGCGTACCTCTGTAGGACCTTGGATGCGAAGTCGTCTGAGCAGATGCTGTCGTCCTCGGTCCCTTCCTGTCCCGGGGAGGAGCTGTCGGACAGCCGCACACGCACGCTGGTCAGGTCACTCAGGTCTATCTCAGCTACACGCGCAAACACAAATAAGGGTGGAGAACATTACAAAGGTTCCATTATTATTCAATCACTTCAATTTATTACCTGCTTTTATTTCCAAATAGACTCTAAAACCTAAATATTAAATACAATTTTTGATCGATTTCGAACACTACAGGTTCATTTTCAAAAATAAACATTAGAATCAACTGAACACATTATAAAAGTTCATCTACAGTGTGCCGTATTCATTCTAATAAGTGCACAGTGAGCTGCTGAGACGTAAATAAACACAGTATTAGTCTCCGACTTCTTTCTTTATTTTCATTTCATAGTCCTTATTGATCTTTATGGTATAATTAATCTTGATGTTATTGAAATACAGTACTATTTCTAAAATGTGTTTACATGAACCTATTTAAGTTTTAAAATGTTTGGAAGCAAAGATATAAGGTTGAGACGTAAATAACGGTAAAAAAGTCCATTTGCATTGTACTGTATTCGTTCTAATAAGTGCAGTGCGCTTACAAAAAACAAATTTTAACAAAAAACAAAAATAATAAGTGCACCCCAACAATATTTTCGAGGTTAATACATTTTTTATTTTATTGCTCACTTAAATCTAACTTTGACCCCACAGAACAACATACTGAACTTGGAATTTGTTTTGAAGATTGATTCACAACGCGCCCGGTGTGGTTATGTGGTTATACGATTAATACTGTTATAGCGCTAGGTAGGTGAAATGTTTCAAAAAAAATGACAAGATTTGTTTAAATCAATCTGTGTAAACAGGGGGGTGCGCTTAATGGGGCAGGTGCTCTTGATTACCTGTGACGATGGCTGATATACGTGTATTTACCTGTGACGATGGCTGATATACGTGTATTTACCTGTGACGATGGCTGATATACGTGTATTTACCTGTGACGATGGCCTCCTTCAGCGGATGTTCGAACACGACGGTGATTCGCTGGAGCGAATCGGCCATCACCTCGAAGGACAGACTCGTCCCCGGATCAGACGCGTCTACAAACACACAGTCACAGTAGTCACCCACAACGACTAATAGTTCCTGTCTAAAACCAACAGGTGGCTACAAACAATTGCATGCTGGAAAAAATTTAGACAAACAGTATCAGTCTTTATCATTTAATTTCCTCCTGCTACTCTGTGACAGATCTTTGGTTGATTGAGACTGCACCACGTGCGGGTAAAAATTGTTGTAACTATTTTGATACACCTTTGTACATCGTTGATACCTACCACCTGGGGGAGTACGATCGTACATAAATATTTCATTGAGACAGCGATTTGAAAAGTGGTGTATCACCGGTTGGCTCCCAGGTTCAGGATGCGAAGGAAGAAAAAAGACAGGCAAATCTTGACCCTAAGGCTTTAGTCTTGCAATGATTGGTGTTTCACAAATAAACCACTGACAAAACTATAACTACGCACCTATTGTCGTGATAATTATATTTTCCCATTGAAATGACCTCTCATTATGATTTGCCATTCTTTCTCAAAGGTTTAAAAATGCATTGCATTCATCACACTTCACTTTGGAACAAATAAGTAAATGAAAAAAAGAAATCTCTGCAGAACAGGACTGTCCCAGAAAACAGGAAAACCATTACACAAACTTCCCACTTAAACACGAAATAAACAAATACAGAAACCAAGTAAACATAACAGTCCGTAACATAGAACAGATCAATCAAAATATTTTCTAACTTACGTTTCCAATCAAAAGTAATGGTTTTCTTTAAGAGACTCAACAATTGCGATTATCCGTCAGAATCAGTGTTACACTTGGCCTCAAGTTTTATAGCCGCAGACTATTAAAGGCGATAACATCAAACCGCGATGCTATCTCTACAATCGCTGGTCTCCGCTGTCTATAGAAGACAAAACGCGGCCCGTGCACTTGGTGCACTCATGGAAAACACTTATACAGGGTTTGTGGCAGCCCTGGAGTCCGGTCTACCTCAAGACAGGGTGGGATACCAGCTTTTACCTGCTGCATTATATTCAATGTCTTTTTTTTTTTTTTTTTTTTTTTTTTGTAAAAGTTGTGATCTGCTATTCAAAAATAAATTACTCTTGTCTAACAATCAATTCATTTGTAGATGTCTCCAATTATGCACTTCCCTTTGTGGCACTCATTGAGATGCCAGACCGCCTGATTTTGAGCTGGTCTGCCTGATTTATAAACTTAGCCTTATCAGTCCTTATGTTCCTGGCTGTAGGTAAGAAAATATAGGTCAATAACATCTTTTTTAACCGCAAAATGCATTATTCTGCCTTGCTCTGTTTTTTACAGAAAACCGATGGGAGTTTATCAATTAGCTGTCATGATAAATGGAGAATAATGTAAAAATTAAAACTAAAAAAAGCATCAACACCAGTGGTAATAAATCTAAACCATCAGGCGAGCTGCGTAGACAAATACAATGTATGGGCTAAAATGCAGTAAAAAGTAACAGCTGTCAGTGCTATCAAATGTGATTTTTTCTTAACAATTTAGACTAATATTCATAAAAAAAATCAGCAGTTTAGGTTTCTTTTTGTCATCAGATAAGTACATTTTTTTTGCCAAGTCGGTTGGAAGTCTCCCGTGTTGTATGCAGCTATACACTGTTTCACAAGCGGACACTGCGGCTAAAGACCGTCTCACAAACGGCAAGCAGGGAAATGGCCCAGCAGGGGCAGCATTAGCACAGGCTCAAGTGATAATAACATGTCCGGTTCAGGAGTAATTGTGCAATATACATCGTCTATGAAGACAACTTTCTATAATTCTGTGATTATAAGCGAGCCAACTCAGTCAAGAAACCATTTCCTGCAGCAAAAACATCATAATGTCATGATGCACTAATGAAAATCGTTATCACTCACGTCTAGTCATATTTATGCCTGTTAATAGGCCACCGCGACAAGAAATCGTAATCAGGGCTTTTGAAAAATCTTAACTTTTGAGCGAACAATTGCAGGATCTTGATAAAGATCTTGTTTTAAGGCTTGGAAAATGAATTGAAACAATATTTATTATACGGTTTTGTTTCACCATTGGAGTTACAACAATGCTTAATTGTTAACATAAATTTGCCGTCATTACATATTAATTGTTTTTGTTCGTTTTTTTATTTCTGCATCAAAATGGCTCCTCATCATTAAGTCAAGATCAATGAAAATTCAAAGAAAAAGCCGAACATTATCAAAGTCAGAACCTCTGTGTCTGTTCATATTTGAAACCAAAATCTTGCAACTAAGAAAAATCATGAAAAGTTTACACCTTTGGCAAGAAAAGACATGAAGACTGCAAGGACACGATAACACGGTCACTTATGTCATTAACGTTTGCTGTGAAATGTGAGAGAACTGTCCACAAAGACCTGCTGCTCGCCACATCGATTCACAGATAACTCCTTTCAGTGACATACGCACGAAATGCAACAACTTACACCGCCCGCTCAATTGCAATTGACGAGCGCTGCCGTCACACGGGGCAGATAAGGAATTAAAAATGCATGGACGTGACAGGCGCTTATGGATTTTGTGAGTCAATCAAAGTAGCGAGAAGCAGACGTATTGACGATGCAGGATCAATAAACTGTCAGCTACAGGAAAACCTTCCTGTGAGGACAGTCTCCTAGTTTAAGCCCTCAATTACTCTTCAGCAGGACTAGTCACTTTAAAGGGATACCAGTCCTCGCCAAAAGTTACTTGTCCTGAAACATTGTCAAACGTGTTTTGACTCAGCAGATACTCGTACGCAGGACGAGTGAATTCAGCACGAGTCCTTCCAGTTTCTACTGGTCTGGACGAGCGGACAAGTGACTAAATGGAGACTGACTGAGACTGGATGTGGTCTCTTTTGGAAGGTGGTCTCTTTGATGATGAGGGTTCACAGAGTTCTCTTTATAAAGTGGTCTCTATGACAAGGTTCGCAAGGAGGTTTGGTACAGAGAAAAATGGTTGTATTATACATGTAGGTGGTTTCTTTACAGGGGAGGTCTAAATTGGAGGTTCTACTGTTACTAAAAGTTCAATTGCAATTATTGCAAGCATTAGAAGTTATATTTCTCTGAGGAAATCCTTCATTTGCCAGTAGAAGTGCAGGGAATCTGATTCTCTCAGTAAAAGAATTGCCTGGTAATGCAGTATTCAAAATCGTAAAAACAATTTTTGTTTATACGTAACTTTGGCTCAACATTTCGAGGATACAACTCCCCTGTATATACGCATTTGCAAGTTGCATACCATTACAAAGGCTCCACATTAAATGGTAATAATTGCAACTTGGGGAAACTACAAAACAATGATACTGCGGTTGTGACCAAAGAGAAACTACACAACTAAATCATCAAGTTATATATCCTTATTTTTTTTATTTTTCCTCCTGAAGAGGTCTTGCCAAAAGAAGAAAATATTTGAGAATTAAACAAAAACTTAGTTCAGCTTAACTTTTGAATTTCGAATTTCAATTGAATGGTGGAAAAAGACGGAAGTAGCCACAACACGAGACGACATCTGGCCACAAAAGCTCCAACATCCACACTTTTTTAATGACTTTTCAATACAGATTTTCATTTTTTCAAAAAAAGGGGGTATTTCAGATTGAACCCATGTCGAATTCTGATTTTAGAGGATGTAGCTTGGATTTAAATGGACTTCAGCACTTCACGTTTGACTTTTTGTATACACTTATTTGCTAATAGAAATATTTAGGGTGTGATCGTAGTGCCGCATTCGGCCGCCAGGTGATTAGTCTCGATCAACTAGACCCTGTCATGTCGTACATGAGGAAACAATTTAGTCTCTATCAATGTTTGTCAAAGTAATTCCCAGAATGCACTGTAAAACACGTGAAAAGAAACGTGCTTTGGTTTGTTTGTCTAAAAATTACCCAGAATTCATATTTATGTGCATAAATATTTCATTGAGACAGCGATTAGAAAACAAGTGTATGTGTTTATCTTTCTATGTTATTTCAATCATCCATCATCAAAAAAATGCTAATTTCTTTCATAAAATCCACCGTGGCGGTGGCGTTTCTTACCGAACTTCGGCTGTGGCCGGATGCAGCTGGCGATGAGGGTGTTGAACAACGCCTGCTGCCGCAGACACTGCACGATGAACGACACCTGCAACACCGGGACAGTCAGCAACAGTGCAATACATGATGCTACCAAAACACTCGTAGGCAAACTTATAGCTGGTTACTCGGACATAATTTTAACTGGTCAAGAAAATGGTCAAGGTGTTTATAATTGTTTATCATACCATTGTAAAACCTACAGCATGTGCTCAAGTTATGGGCACATCCTTCGAATCTCCAAGGGAACACTGCACACGTTCGACGCTAAATCAAGATGTAGGCCGTAATAACAATCAGGAGAATTAACACTTTGTTTAGTGAATGTGAACATCAGCTCAGTCAGCATGGTGCTCTATATGTATGGGTAAATTTTCCAAAACACTCGTGGGCTAATCCAACCCCCAGGACATGGTGATGGGGGTGTGTGGTGTAAGAAGGTTTCATTGGTCAAGTCAGTGGTTAAGGTGTTTGTGCCTATGATAGACCTGAGTGAACCTACAGCCAGTGAGCAAGTTATGGGCACATCCTTGGGGGTTGTGTATTAAGGCGTATCTCCATGGGGAATGCGCAGGTGGTTTACTGACGCTAAATGTGCAAGATGTAGTGAATAATAACAATCAGGATTGGCAGTATTTACACTTTGTGTAGTGAATGTAAAGCTTGTAAATTTGCCCATGTTATCAATCAGGAGCACTTGCTCTATATGTATGGGTAGCCCTTTTGACCTTGATCAAAACTAACAAAAATCCCAAACTCATGCTGATGTGGACCTGTGATGTGGGGTACTGGAATGTTTGCCTATATAAAGACGTATGTTTAAACAGAACGGCAACTGCCAACTGCTTGCATGGGGGTGATCTAGGTGAGCTTGCTCGGCTCTTTCTAACGCTAGCGCCCGGACAGGCAGGTGGTAAGGAACTGACCCGGCAGGCGCTAAAGTTTCCATGGATACATGTCTTTGGTTAGTGGTTCAAAGTCGCAATTCACTGTTATCGTAAAAAAGGCACCCAGAAATATACATGTATATCCACCATGTCATTGGCATCATTGGCACACTGTATCTTTTCTCAACTCTCCGGGAACATACAGCACATCGTTACCATAGCTCAGGCGTGATAATCACTCACATATGCGTTAAGCCTGACCTGTACCTATTTAACATGTAGGTACCATGGAATACTTGTTGGTGTAACAAAGATATCAGCATAAAAACGCATAAGTGCAAAAACACAGCTCGTGGGATGGAATAGATAGAGCTCCTTTTGTATTGATGTTTTGCTAAACACATACTTATTTACCTTTGCAAGTAACATTTTCAACCTTGTCTGTCAGACGGACTTTTTCAAGCTGACGTCAGAAGTCAGCTTGAAAAAGTCCGACTGACAGACAAGGTTGAAAATATTTCTCTTGTAGACATATTGCAATACAAATGTATCTTCGACATAATTATAGCAAATAATAACAATAAAATATAAAAGATTACATAACATTAGGAATGGCTTCGTACATTGTAATAGGATGCTTAAGTGGTATAAACATTTAACCGTTTTGACTTTATGCAAATATGCTGCGATTCAAATCATAACTTGGGAAATGTTTTCCACGTTGTTTGCGCGTTGTTTGGTACTCACCACTGTGAGGTTGCTGCTGCTGCCCCCCTCGCCTCCGCCTCCTCCCAGCGTGTGTCTCACCAGCTCATCCAGCAGCGGCTCCAGCCGGCCAGCCGGGGCCGGCAGCTCCACGCCTACAACACGCCGGGGAAACCATGGGCAAGTGGCGCAAATTGGCCAGAACAGGGCCAGGATTCGCCACTAGTAAAAACTTGTGGAGGACGAGTGCAGTTTCAATTCTGGCCAAATTAGCATCCAGGTATAGAGCTTTGTGCACTTACGGCTAAGCTTGCCGATCTGACTGGTAATTTTGTGTGTAACATATGCAACTTATCAACATGAATGTATATAAAACAAACAAGTATTATACATTCATTTCATGACATAAAAAATTTCAAAATGAATATAGTGTTACACAGGTTATACAAATGGTTACTTGCCATATGGCAAATAGATTTGTTTCAACACTTGACCGACAAGGCAAGTTACCTATCATGAGGCTTGGCGTAGAGCCCTGGGACGCATAGGGCTGGAAATTCGACTATAAAGATTGTACTGTAACGCGGACGCACCTGTGGCCGCGTGTATTTCCTGCAGCAGACTCCATGCGATGGGCGTGGGTCGGTGGAGGCGGAGCGCGAAGTGACCGGGGAGGACCACCGAGTTCACAGGAGAGAGCGACGTGAAGACAGGCAGGCTGCTAAAACAACACAACACAGATAATCAAACCCTTTGACAGGCTCAGCCCATGATTACTGATGTGTCGGACAATGACAACACTAAATCCAGTATTCAACTTACAATGCTAAGTTCTCGGTGGTTACACCTGTAAAATTGTGCAACACGTCATTCTTGAGGTTGGTCTTCAGGTGTACACAACACACAACATAGCTCAAACCATTTAACAGGCTCATCTTGCCCATGCATTTAGATAAAATTTTCAATGAACAACATATGCACATAAAGCTATAAAATTGAATTTCATGGAAACAGATGCCTACTATCGAAATCAAAGTTCATTCTTGGATTCCGTTGGATTGAGTTTTTTCAGTTACTATTTTACACAAGTCATAGGCCTATTGTGGCCTGTAGCTTTTATCAACGTTTAACCACTTTGTAAAACTCATGCTGTTGTAAGCGTTTATTGTATAGAAATGATTCAATATTGTCTTGTAAGTATGATTACATCATGCGAATGGGGAGGAACTTGAAAAATAATCCACTTATTTCCTCCCAAGGCATTTATGTTACTACTTATAAGTGATTTTAAGATGCTATTGTGTTTTTACGATCATTGTAAATTGGCTGAATTTTATACCATTGATCTTCTTTGTATTATATGGCAAATAAATACATAAATACATAAATAAATAAAAAAAAGTAAATACATAAACAAGTAAATAAGTAAATGAATAAATAAATGAATAAATAAATAAATGAATAAATAAATAAACATACACAAATAAAAAAACAAAAAAAAACATAAATAAAAAATAAATAATTAATTTAAAAAAAAATAAAATAAAAAAATATATAAATAAACTAAATAACCCCTGCGTACTTTTTGCCTGTGTCCGGGCCTCCGCCGCCGGTGACCTTGCTCTGTGGGGTCATCAGTGGCATGGTCTGTAGTCTCTGTTGCGCCACGGACGCCTCAATACAAACCGTCACGCTGTAACCCACACTACGTGCAACGATCGCTGAAAAAACACAGTCATTACGCACTCAGAGCTGGAGATCCGGAATCGTGACTAACACAGTTGCCAACGTTTCACAGTTGGTAGCTCAGGGTCAGGATTAGGTAGAAAAGTGCTACTCGTCCTGCAAAACACGTGATTGTCCTTCTGGCACAAACTCTACTTTTGTATGCCAAATTGATCACATTTGTTACTGGTCGAAAGGACAAGTTACTTAAACATTTTACTCGTCCTCCACAAGTTTTTACTATTCAATAAGAACGGACAAGTGGCTAATCCTGACCCTGGTACCTTTCACTGAAAGCTGCCAACTTTCTCGGAAGTCTTCCCGAGTTTGGAGAAAGTTAGCAGCTTCCTTCAACAGGTTTTGAAAATACGAAACTGGTGATGATTAATGAAAGTTTTAACTTTTTAATCACGATTCCAGAATTCCACCCAGCATCTTCACCAATTCATTGGCAATCCAACCAGTAGTGATGTTTTAAGACCTGAGAGGAAACAAACCGTTAATAGGAAAAAAATACATCAGTAATTAGCATCCACTAGAAATACATGTTACATACCAGAAGATATCGGGTTTTTATCAATCAAATGCTAAATTTACTGAAGCAGCGCCTAATTATTTTTCCATTTGAAGGTGTTGCTGAACAGCCCAGTTATACTCAAAAAGTATTTTCCTGCTTGTAATTATCATTGATTTTTGATTTACACATTTTAATAAATGAGCAACAGAGTATTTGACTTTATCATTATAACCCCATAAAGATCTTTTGAATATTCTAATATAAGAATGTGTTTTTGGGGCATATTTTTTGCTCATGAACATACATCATTTGAGCAAAGTGTCATGAAGAAAGCTCTCGCTAGAATCACTCTTCCCAGGGGCTGAGGCCACATGGCTGTCTTCAGAGAAGTTTTTTTGTTTTACAATACGCTGACACACAATTACAGCCATACATTGACCGCTTTTGGATAAAGCCCCCGACTTCTGGCAATGACTGATTTGTCAAAACACCAATTACAAGCCTGAAATAACCTGTACCAGTGTCTCAAACCCGATAACAAACTTCTGATGACACGATTATGAATTATTACTGTGTGAAAACTTAAAAAATCAAATTCAAGACATCAATCAACATGTGGCAATATATAACAATTTACTTTGCAAACCATGTGGGGGGGGGGGTAATGTAAACTCTATGTTCAATAACAAAAGGCAATGTTGGCCGCCGTGATCCATCATAACGATCATAACATACTTTTGCTGCAGTTTGTTTACAGCTGAAGTAACTCACTGGCTCACCACTGAAGGGGCCAAACATACAAAAACTTTTTAGTTTTCATAACTAAATGTGTACACGTTTTGCTTATATGTCAACATATTCCACATGGTCAGGGAATGTTACAAATTTTGTGTAACAATAATATTTTGAACACTAATTATGGTAACTAAATCCATGATTTTTTTTATCTTGGAATTATTTTCTATGCAGTCTCTCAGACAGCATGAAAAAACTATCTGAGAGACTAAGTCGAAAAAACATTTGCAAGGTAAAAAATTCATGAATTTGGTCAATAATTAGTGTTTAAAATGTTACGGGAAGAAATCCAATCAAATGAATCTATTACAATCACTGATTCAGTGATGCAACTTTTCCGCTTCTGCCCATGCTTATAGCAAACCAGCCCACAAAGGTTATTTCCTCATTTGGAACCTGTCGGTATAAAAGCAACAGATAATCTTGATGTGGTAAACACTTTCACTGTCCAAAACCGGCATTTAAATGCAACCAAAATAGTGGCCTTTATGTTTTTAGTTACAATTAAACTTCGAGCAGCTTGTATCAGCCACAATACACAGCCATATGTACAATATGACAAGGGATAGGCCATTATGTGTAACCTGAGAGGGCCTTTACTTGTAGCATTCACGTTTACAAAGATAACACAGGATTTCATTAAATATTAAACCAGGCATTTTGATGTAACACGTGAATCCCATCACCACAGCTACATGATTGTTGATGGTAACAACACCCACAAACATTTGAATCGATGAGCAATATGGCCATTTTGGTTTAACGTACAGGCTGCTAATTTGGTTAAAAGTCAGTCTCCCATTTAGTCACTTGTCCACTTGTCCAGTCCAGTAGAAGTTGGAAGGACTGGTGCTGAATTCAATTCACTCGTCCTGCATACGAGTTGCTACTGAGCAAAAACATGTTGGACAACTTGCCAGGACGAGTAACTTTTGGGGAGGAGTAGAAAATTTTTAAAGTTACTAGTCCTGTTGAGGAGTAACTATTGAAGCATTAACTGAGAGACTGCAAGGCGGCCATGTTGGTTACTCGTACAGGCCACCATTTTGGTTACGCATATAGACGGTCATTTTCATTACACATACCGGCCGGTTTTGGCTACTCGCACAGGCTGCCATTTGGTTACACATACTGGCCGGTTTGAGCCGGTGACCCTTGAGTTACTCACCCTCGACGGTCATGGGGCAGGGTGAGTCAGCGCCGCGCTCCAGCAGGTCGTACGGACCCACAAAGTACACGAGCCGCATCGGCTGACCTGAAACAGACGGGACGGTCAGTCTCACAGACGGGGCGGTCAGTCTCACACTTGGACAATAGAGATTCACGGCATGAATGTAGGAGGACACTGCGAGTTTCCATCCATGTTGACAGCTTCGTATTTTTGCCGATTTTGGTAAATTCTATCCACTGGATTTTCATAAAATTTGGGCAGAGCAAAAATAATAGCTCCAAGAAACTACTCATATATCTTGTATAGTTTTGGTTCCAGCCAAAATAACGCAAAATCCAAGGATTTCTATGAGAGATATTCCAAATATTGATACTCCTGCTCTGACAGACTTGGGGTCTGCTCAGTCTAACACTGGAGACACTCGACCAGAGGAAAATCTTATTGTGACGTTCAAGGGTGCATTTGCTAATCTTAATACTTGATGAACTTGAGCATAGGAGAATTTTGTCTAGTCTTATCTAAATACTATGAGCATGGGAAACTCATCACATTTGTGACTGTATCTGCTGCCAACAGCAGGATTTACTTGTCCCAAGCACACAGATATGATTTTATCCACATGGCCAAGACCCTGGTCAACATTTTGGAATGAGCTTTCCTAATCAGCCAGCGCTATTAAAACCTTATTTTTCCTACTGGTACAGCTATAAGCTTAAATTGTGATTTTTGGTTTTCTTTGCTGCTGTGATCATCAAAAAGCGACAATTTTGTTTCAGATATATATATATATCAATTAGAATTTTTAATGTTTGTTTTTAAATGTTTTAAAGAGCATGAGACTCCTTTTTCAAATAAACTATACATGAAGACTAAGAAACCAAAAAGAATTATAGTACAAGACAGTCCGTTACTAATCCACATATTATAATGCATAATACAGAACAATCGGTATAATATAACATTACACATTTATAAAGCTTAAAGCCTACGGATAAGAAATTAAGAACGTACAATTGCAGATCAAGAACTAGTAAAACCGGCTATGACGTACCTCCCGACCGTGGAACAACAATGCCAAGCGGAGATTTGTGCACGTAGTTGGAAACACTGCTGATGGTGCTGAAAGAGGAAAACAAATATATGTAACTAAGTCTCCTACTTTAAACTTTCCCAACTTCATGTAAACACCCATTGGTTTAGGTTGAAAATTGGTCAATTTAAGAGGTGGGCTTTAACATAAAACTCACCACCTAGAACTGAGGTCAGCAAATAACCTATTAATTCAAATCAAGAATCAAGTGCCTATACAATAGCAGCACCTAAATTTTGGAATAAAATCCCACTCAAAACACCATCTGTTTTAGTAAGGATTTATTGTTGTATTGCGCTATAGAAATTCATATTGTTTTGTATTGCGGGTATTTCTAAATTGGCTTCTCAATCGTGCCCTCCGTGAGCTATTTTTAACCATGTATGTTTAAGGTAAACATACAAAACCTCAGTTTTTACTGTCTTTATGTACTGAATCATAAATACTTTGTGTGCAATAATTGTGTGTTCATCTAGCAATAGAAAAAGTAAAAGTTGAAAATACCTTTGAAGTCGGGACAAATTAACCAAATCTTTCTCCAGACACGTTAAGGCAACGTAAGCTTTGCTCTGCATTTTTCTGGAAAATAATCAACGAGTATTGACTAATGCATGCAATAAAAACACAGAAACAAATAGACAATTTAATGCATGTATAGTGGAAAAGGACATTTTCAAACGTACATATTTATGGAATCTGCAAACTAGAATTTATCAATTGTTAAATACTCATGTTCTAGTTCCTCAATAATATTGTTTACGCGTGACACAGCAAACTTCGACCGTAGAGACACAAGTAACAGTTGTGCATTTGTTTTGAATAGTTGTGAGTTTGATCATTTCAATTAATCTTCGTTAATTTAAGATTGAAAAATCTTTGTTACATTTGCATTAAGAGTGTCTAAAACGTACTTATCATTTATCTGATACATAGCGGAGAGTCCCTCTAAATGATCTTGGATAACATCAAACTTGCCGGCACTGAAAAGTAACGTGAAAACTTGTACAGATTGGTAATGGAATATTCAAACTACAATGTCAATTGACTAAAAATTTAGCAGAAAAATAGAAACAGTTGTAAAGGCTCAAAAGATAAATTCAGCAAACTTAGAATGAAAAAGAAAAATGGTTTTACTATGTGGTAGAGCATTAAGCTTGTTTTCATAATACATGTATAATTTTACCAGCTAAATGATTTTAGAAAATAAACAAAAATAGCAAAAAATGAGACCCACATCTTGCATAAATATATATATAAAAACCCAGCAGGATTCTCATAACAAGATAGTAAAAGAGAAAACAGAGCCGAATTTGAATAACAGGCTATAGTTGTGACTGTGACTTAAACTTCAAGATTGACTTTTCAGCTGCACCGTCGTTATCACTGCAGATCCATCTTATCACATCACTTATCTCATGTCCGAACAACTTCGATAAACAAACAGCCGCTACAACTTTTACAAATAATTATTCGTCGACTTACTTGATTGATTCTACAATCTCTGGGCAGCTCTGCAAATAGAATATACATCCATTTATCCACTTGTCAACAATGAAAAAATCCAGATATATACTTCCTTTTAACAATAACATGTAAAGGTGTTTTTTTTTCCACATGTTTTGACTATACATTTTTTAATCAGTTACCAGAAGAAGCTCAATTTGAATCTTTTGGATTTTTATAAAATGAATTTGAGCTTGCACAGACATGAACATTACAAAAGCACCTTCCTAAATTACTATTATTCACAAAAGAAATAAAAAAGTAACGTTAATCAAACAATCTTTTCAGCTTCTAATTCTAGAATCACAAAAAGTTTCAGGGAATTTCCCCCTGTTGAAAAGAGTATGGGGGATTTCTGTGAAATACGTTGGAATCAGAGACTATTTTGAAGTAAACAATTCAGCCTATCCACTTTTCAGACACTGGGCGTTTACAAAAATAATGGGGTACCGTAGTGGCCACCACCACCCACACTTAGAATAGACACCGAAACATTAATCCATCTCTTCTGACATCTGATGTAGCATTATATGTTGAAAAAAAAACCACAAGAGTGTTTACCTCTATTTCGTGGCTGTTGTGGTGGATCTTCACTTCTTGACACAGTCCAGAAGGGTCAAAGTTGAACTCCAGATTATACATGTCGGAGAAGATGTAGTAGACGCCTGGACTCGCTGCTGAGGTGAACTTTAACCCCACCTGGTGACTTAACTGTTCTAACCGCTCCAGCATCGAGTTTATATTCGTAACTGAAATGAAGGAATGAAGCAAATATTAAATTCATTTGGGCATGCCCTAATTATTCCTCACAGAGTGTGTGGCCTGGGTCGCTTGACATCTCAACCGTCCCCTTCAAGCATTTCGGTCATTAGGATCAATTAGATTGAAGTCGAGATGTGCAAGATCTTTTCTGTGCAAATCATTTAATAATTTGTTTGTTTTTAATCTGTGATTACATACATCTAATATGTGTGATTACACATATGCGTGAAAAATGAAATAAATCAAATAAAAAAAGTGATAGATTCTGCATAACTATGGAGACTGTGAATTTGTGGGATAAAGATTATGTGGCAAAATGCTACTAGTCAACCGTAGAATATAAAATCACTGATTTTTATGAGAAATCAACTCATCCTTCAATTTTTTTGACCATTTTTTGACACTATATTTCAATATTTTGCTAGTTATGAATTAAAACTCATTCAGTGTACATTATTGAATATCTTACTAGACATATACGGAGTAGACCTTGCTGATAAAACTTTACTGTGGCTTTAATCATATAAAACAAAAACAAATCATCGCCGCTTAAACAAATGTGCTAACCTTTAAACGTTCGACGTATTTGCCGTTAAGCTCTGCATTGTGTTTGTCTACGTCAAAACAGTGCACTTCATTTATTATCATCAAGGCTTTTCTTGGGAATATTGGCATATAACATCTTTTATACTTTGTTTCTATATTAACATCACTTTTCACAGAAACTTTAAAATGGACACAAATCATAAAATATGTCATATGTCAATATTCCAAAGAAAAGCCTGCTGAACATAAACATAAAGAAGTTGTAGGCCTACTGGAACCTGTAGAACCCTGGGTACAGAAACATCAGAGTGATTCAAGCCACTAATTTACCAAAATATCGGAAAATCACCTTTAAATGCCTTTTGTAAAGCATCTAAGTGCTGCTGCACGAGTCTTTTCTCCACAACCATGTCAGCCGCGGGATTGCGCTTCTCCTGGAGAAGGTGGAAATAACGATGTCATTACAATCATTGCATTTTTACAAAATACTAATATGATCATAAAATTTAAGTGGCACATCAAATATCAGAATGAGGAGAAAATAGTGGGGAATTTTTTATTTTTATTTTAAATTTATCAAATTTGAACTGAAAACATTCCAATAAGATACTACAAGATATATATTCATATGCCGCCGATTTTATGTTAATTTATACGAGCAGGATTTGAAAAATATAATTTGTTAGTAACAATTAGTATATAGAATCCAGCTTTATCAAACTACAAAGCTAGGGATTGAATTAAACAGTATAAAAGCAACTAATATCCAAAATTTTCTTCTTACCAACACTGACATCTTCAACATTTTGACAGAATCACCCCAAGATCTTTGACAATTTCTTTTGTGACGGAGCTTTTGCATGACACCATCCAATACTTGCGTGCCATCACCTTCTGCAATTAAAGAAAAAAAATAAAAACCTATGCATCTTAATCATTAAAAAAACATGGAAAAATTAGACACATAGGAACACACTGGCATGGGTACATGTATCTAAACATATTACCCAAATTTCACTATTGCTTTTAAAAAGAGGTACGGAAATACGTATGAGAGGGATAATTATAATGTTCCATGGTGATGTTGACATTTAATATATATAGGTGCGTGCCGACAACCACAACACATACATTTTAGTGATGTGTCAGTTTAAAAATGCACGACTACATGGTTGCGTGAGCATCTGTTAGATTATAAAATACATTATTTGGGAAAAACGAGTGCTTTCATCGTTTATAAGGGTCAGTGTAAAATGAATCAACATCCACATTGTACATCAATTTTGGGCATTAGGTCAAGAAACACAATATTTCAAGATCTATTACAAGTTAGAGACATTTTTGAGACAAGACTAAAATTTGCATGCATGTACATGTAAGTCTGTTACTGACTGCATTCATATTTGCCATACTTGACAGTACATTTGCACTACATTAATTCAGCATCATAGGTGTAAAATACAATAACATAAAAACCAAATTTAGGTACTGGTGAATTGTTAATTTGGGCTCAAATCCAACATATTAAACATATGATCATCAATTTAAGAAAAGCAGCTCCACTTTGGCCTTGATCTACAACCATTGCTGCACGATTTCAAACACATACCACAACTGTATGCTATTCGCGTACTAATTAGAACTTGAACATATGTAACACTATGTTCTTGGTATACTTAATTAGCGGATAAAGCGACTGTTTATAAATCACTTCTAAAAATGCACGACTCGGAAAGCAAATTTGTGTGTGGAATTCTAATAGGTCTATCCGCAAGATTGCCTTTATTGTGAATCAAATATACTGCGCACCATACAAAATCTACATATACCCATTTTTAATTAGAATATAGCAAGTACAAACCTATATTTTTGCCGTTGACATTTAGCCTAATCACATCAGCTTTGGACGAAGTATCGGCCATTTTGGTTCTTACAAGAAGCTACAAACTCTGCCATCTGCTGGTGACCGGGCATACTATGTGGGTGAAAATCTTTGACGATATTTTCGATTTACTGGGTAGTGACGGATAATTGTACTGTGATAAAGTACACCATAATGAGTGTAGTTCTAATGCAGATGTCATGAACATAAATAAAGTTTACAGATTTTTTATAAAACACTTGCTTTGTAAAATAATTAGGTCAAGGCCGAATTTGTAGGTCAAAGGTAAATGGGTCAGTCCCGTCGTTCAATGCGCGATCCGCCATTTTTAGGGAAGTTACTTCAAAAGTATGTTTATTTACATGTATATCTCCGAATTGAGTAAAACTCTATGAAGTGGGAGCTTAAATATTTTACCTGACGCAAAGATCATATAGGTTTGTATTTTATGGCGTATATAGAACTTGAATCCAACTGGTCACTGCAGTTCTACTTCGACAGTTTCTTGAGTTTTAGTCTAAAATGTTGATTTTATAGCCGGTTTAGCTGGTTTTGCTGTAAAAAACAAATTCAAATACAACTAATTGATGTTACGAACCGTTTGATCGATTTAAGCCAGACGTATAGGTTGTTATGAGAGGATTGAAAATAACATTCGTTAAGTTTAAGAGCTCATTAAACAAATGTAATCGTGGAATCGATGCCTGATGAATCACCAGCTTATTAAGATAAGAATAAACTGTCATAAATTATTTGTGACAGGTGTGAATAGTTAATGGTGATACTAGATCAACACATTAGTATCCATTTATCACAAATTATGGATTATATCAATTGTAATTGCTTAATCTGTGAAGCATCAATTCTGAGGTTATGGGTTTGATTCTCGCACTAGACAAAAGCTTTCCTTGTCAGTTCATAAAGTATGATGGTCACTACTTCATGTGACTTGCCAAAACATCCTTTTAAGGTTTAGAATCCATATCATAGTTGAAAATTTTCAATTCATTAAAATAGAATTTGATTCTTCCTGTAACCGACATCCTGGTTATCTTGGTGTTATGTATCGAGGACTATGTAGCATCCTTGTGACTCAGCTGGATATTAATAAGCTGGCTTTTTGACAGTCATGGTTCCTCCCAAGTCATTTGGCCTCAAGGGGCTTGGCAAATATGTTGGATTAGGTGCCTCCTAGGTTTTATGGTGATTGGTAGAAATTTTGACCTAACATTATGAAACTGAATATGATAAATGGTTCATTCTTTATATTTGTAAACATTAAGATTCTTTCCATTCCAGCAACCCAAATCATAAACCTACCTACGAAAGTTTGAAACTTATTTATTAAATATATTCTCATATATTTATCTGAATCCTTGTCATTCAGGTTTGATCTAAAAAACCCTAAAACAAATGCGATTATGATGGTGCAATTCTTATTTTCATCAATTTTCAGCTATTGCCATTGACTGAAAATTTTCATACGACGATGTCGAAGGCACCTGCAAAGACGAAAACGGCCACGCCGGCTGTAATCCACAAAGTGATAATGGTCGGAAGTGGAGGTGTCGGAAAGTCGGCTCTAACTTTACAATTTATGTATGATGAGGTAAGAAAAGTTTGTCATCTAATATTGTACAGATTTAAGATAACCTGTGAATTTTTCATAAACATTTAGCATAATTTGTTTGTTCAAATGGGTGGGTTGATATTACATCAGCTAAACATATTTTGTACTTAAGATCTTGTCCAAAAAAAAATATGAAATGGGCCTACTATTGTTAACAATTCTTACTAAGAATTTCTTAGCTTTTCTACTAATGGTCAATAATTATTTTCTTATCAAGAAACATTCTTATTATAGCGTTTCAATAATCAGATATGTCTGTGTGTATATCATTTTGTTTTTGTTCTCATTAAAAAAAATCAATGTATTCATATTTAGAATTATGGTTTTCTTTTGTCATAGTTCGTAGAAGACTATGAGCCTACAAAAGCTGATTCGTACAGAAAGAAGGTTTTGTTGGACGGGGAAGAGGTTCAAATCGACATTTTGGACACCGCGGGTCAAGAAGACTATGCTGCCATCAGAGACAACTATTTCAGAAGTGGAGAAGGCTTCCTTTGTGTTTTTTCCATCGCTGAACAGGAATCATTTCAAGCTACAGCTGAATTTAGGTATGAGCAGAAAACTGGTTCTAAACAGACATTTTTTCTGTCACTTGGTTGTTTATGAATTGTTTATTATGAGTTTTCACATGAGCAGCATTTATTTTAATTTAATTTACATGCAGGCTGACATTATCTGTTTTGGGTATGAATTATTTTTTTTATTTCATTCTTTTGGCAAATAATAAAATTGAAAATTCTATAGATCAAAGTCAGAGCTACAGTAGAAAATATATGACTCAATGAGTAATATTAAATCTATATTATTTGTATCATCTATTTTTTTGTATCATCTATACTGTCTTATCATATTGCGTAGCCATCAAAAAGTATTTTTTTGTTTGAAGTAGTCTTAAAAGGTTATAATTTATCTTTTTTCATTGATCATAATTATTGTTATTTTTTCGTATGTTTATTTTGCCTTGGATTAAAATACGCTGATGAGTCAACGTACATAGGCCTACACTAGACATTGAATGGTTTGATGTTAGTAAAATGTACTTTTCTTCCATGGAGGTCTTAAAAAGGTGTCATTTAGGTTCACCAAAACTGCAGACACTGTTCTACAATTTTCTTCTCTCTTTTCTATTGCAAGCAAGCTTCTACCACTGTATTGACATAGCTGAAGACAGGTTTTACAACCCTTAGCTGCCATTTGACTACATCAAGTGGCCCTGATAGGACTCGAACTCACGACCCCAAGGTTGTGAAACCAGAATGATACCATCAGACTGTTCTACCATTATCCAAGATTATAAATCTCCTCTAACATTATCCATTGACAGGGCCGCGAATAAGAGAAAAATCATACTTGTCCATAGGGCAAGTATCCTGAAAAATATACCTCTCCTAACTAAGATTTACACGTCCAAATTAACAAACTCCATGTATATCTAATTGAAACTGATGTCTGGAGTAACTGAAAATACTCATCTAGAACAAGTTACTCAAAATGTTTACCTGTCCTGACAGCACAAATACCCGTCTCGGACGATAGAACGGGTACTTATCTGTGACCCTGTCCAACTTTATAACTAAAAGTCCTATGTATTTGGTACACAGAGTTGGTCTCATTTTGTTTTGGAATGTTCTTTTATGCTGTGTTAGTAGTGTTCACAATTGTTTAATTTTGAATTTTTATTTCTATTAACGTTTTCAAACCATGTAAGGTTCCTTGTCAAACAAAAAAAAATAAAAAAAGGGGACAAGGAACCTACATGGTTTGAAAACGTTAATAAAATTCAAAATTCAAAATCAAACAATTGTGAACACTACTAACACACAGCATAGAAGACCATTCCAAAACAAAACGTTTCTACGTGTCGTGTAGGGAGCAGATCCTGCGTGTGAAGTCTGACGAGAACATCCCGCTGCTGCTGGTGGGGAACAAGGCCGACCTGGGGGACGACAAGCGCCAGGTGTCGGTGGACGAGGCCCAGCAGCGCGCCGCCGCCTGGGCCGTCCCCTACGTCGAGACGTCCGCAAAGACGCGCGCAAACGTCGACAAGGTGGGTGGGGGGGGTGAAAACAGGGCCACGAATAGGAGAAAAATCATACTTGTCCATAGGGCGGGTATTCTGAAAAATATACCCCTCCTAACTAAGATTTACACGTCCAAATTAACAAACTCCATTTAAATTCTATTGAAACTGATGTCTGGTGTGACTGAGAATACTCATCCAAGTTACTCAAAAATTTTACTTGTCCTGACAACACAGATACCCATCTCGGACGATAGGACGGGTACTTATTTGTGGCCCTGTAATATTATATTTTTTCTATTTTGAAGTGTATTCACTTCATTTATTTCATAAAATGAGTTAAAATTAGACAATCTACAGACAATCTACAAATATTATATTAATCAAATATTGTCGGAAATATGATAAAACCTTCTTTCACATATCAATTGTCAATTGAATGTTTGTCAGTCTTATTAATTTTAAGGTATAAGAAGTCAATCCTTCAAATTGCTGTCAATTTGCAATTGTATACTTTGAATTTGTATTTTATTTTGTTAATGGAATGGATAATTAATTACCTTGCATGCATGAAATGTAAATTCTGTTATTAAATAAATATATAATTGAAAAAAAAAGAAGACAGGGGTGGATTAGGCGTCAGCCAACGTCGACTTGGTATATGGAGGATAGATGCATAGGAAGGCTGACAATTTGTGTTTTAGGTGTGGAGAAACTGTGAATAATCTAGAAATTGGTGACAATGAGTCCTTGGTCTCGTAGATTTTAATACAGTAATAATGATAATAATATAGAGGTATTTTTAGTGCCAATATCCATACTGGTCGTTCACATATATTTCTGTATACAAGAAATATTGTGATTTCGCTTTTCATGTTCAACATCCAGCATCAGTTGCTATTCCTGCTAAAACTATATTTCACAACCTAATATGTCCCAACAAACGAAGTAACAAAAACTTCCTTACAACTGTAGGCAAGGAGAAAATATTCCTGAATCGACAATATTTCACCAAACCTCATGGCGTCTTTTGTTTACATTTTGCAAAGCGCGCATGATTCTAGTCTAGCTAGGTAGCGCTGCATTTCTGATATAATTTTAAATTTTAAATTTGATTACCGCCGATTATCGCCAATCATTCCATGCTATTTACATTTATAAACACCAAATAGAATTATTGAAGCCTAAATAAGCAATGAAAACAAAATAACATAGTTTAACAGGTGATGAGTTTCATGACTCAAGACCAAAAAAACTTCTGCTCCTCGTAAAATCTTGCATTCATAACGTAAATAATGAAAGTAACGTCTGAAACGTTAAAAAATAAAATACTCATTTTTCTTCAGAAAAGTTCACAAGGAAAATTCCCGTAATAAAAATAAACATGTAAATAACAACGGTTTCATAATAGTCGAAGATTCGTATTGTATGTCCACATATAGGTTGAAAAACATAGATTCTCAGTTTCTGGATAACTATACATTATTACTGTGGTAGGATTCAGAAATGAATAAACTTCATTTTTCTTGTATACCGAAAAATATGTGAACGACCAATACGCTCATTGACACTTTACAATAAAAGAAACATAATGATTACCGTAAACTTGAAACATTAACATTAAGAATACCACTTAAGGAAAAAAAAAACTTTAAAAAAGTACACAGTACTTTAAGTTGATTTTTTTGTCGTTATTTTGCAACAATATCTCCGAGGGCCAATACAATTGGTCCTGACGTACAAATGTTTTGCTGATTTACACAACAGTGTACAAGAATTTATTTTCAAACCTTTTTACACTGCAGACATACTGCATAGAGTAAAAAAGTTACTAAAAACTATTTTCTACATAAATCAAAGCCTGTGATCATTATGAATATGAACTAAATACATTTTATATGTGCCCTGGCATGCACTTTTTGATTCTTTGCATCATACTGAAAAATAATTAGTCCTTGACTCAAAATGCATCTAGCTGAATCACAGCACAAATGTGCACAAGGTACAATAGACTCCCCCAAATGTAAGCAATGTCTGTTTTAGAAAAAAGGCTATGATAGGATATACATGAGGATTTTTAATTGATAGTGAATCTTAATCTTTTTATTTGGCTTTGTCATATTTTCTTGTGCTTTTAATTTTGGTTGTTATCGAAGAAACCTGAACATCACATTTAATGGAGAAGAAAATGTAAAAAATGTGCAATTTGCTTCACATTCCAGCATGACTATAAATAGCAAGTTGCAGACACAATCAGAAATTATTAAATCTAGCAGTTTCAAAATATATTAGGCTGTATAAGAATCCTGCGATCACGGCAATGTCAGTTTCTGCAATGCTATTTATAGCAAAGCAGGGTAGACAAGGTGTATGACCCGGTTGCCCGGGGCAAGTTAAAATTTGACCCGGGCAAGGAGGATTTTACTCATGTAGCAAGGGACACACATTGTAAAATTTGGGGGAAAATGCTAAAAAAAAAATTTGCATGCACGGTTTGATTGTATTGATATTATTACTGGAATGTAATGTCTTAAGAAATAATCATCATTTCTTCAAAAATAGATTAATCATTTTTTTTAAATTTGAATAGTAATAACCCTTTGATTTTATTGTATTTTCTTATCTTGAATGTTAACTTTTGAAGCTTACTTGTTGAAAGATTATAAAGTTTAAGCTTTGAAACTTGTACGTAAACATAAAAGTCATAAAAATAATGAACCATCATGTAAAAAGCTTCCAGTTGATTGTGAGTCTAGGACATCAAAGTCTTTGAAGAAACTTTTCAATATTAGCAAGCCACAACTTGTGAATTTTAATGAATGTTGATATTACCATGTTCTATAATTCAATTGCTAATTTCACACTTTTAAGACTTTTGTGCAATGATTTTGTCTGTAATCACAAATCCGTAAGTATGCCAGTTATGGCTGTAGTATACGATGGATTAATCACCAAAACATGAGAGATTATCAACATACCCAACTGGTTATCAGTAGCTATGATGCATGTAAATATTGTTGGGAGGCAAACAAGTCCAAATCTGAGATGTCAATTCGGTTTCGTTTTTGCATTAGCACATGTATGTGTTCTTTGAAAACCGTATTTGAATTATCTGAATAATAAAAACTGACGAATAAACATGTGCAAAAACAGTTTCTATATAGTGGACTTAAACACTCTCAGTTTGCGATTGATACTATACTATAAAGGCTGGATTGACAAGTATAGCATGTAGATAACTATCATGCCAAAACCATTTCTCCATTTGATATACGGTGTGCATCTTCTGCAATCAGTGTTTGTTCACTGGTTGAGTTGTGGCCCAATACGCTGCAGTGATACAAGCGGTTTATGTTACTCTGATAACGTTGTTGCTGCTGCTGCTGGCGAGATAAAAATACTGGGCAGCAAAAACAAGTCGCGCTGAGATGCCTTATCGAGCCGGCCTGATAAGTTGTTTTTTAACAGCTCTAAACTTGGCTCATCTGACGATTATTGTGATTTGTTGTTGAATCGGGTAAATGATCGAGCAGATCTTGGTGGGTGTTTTGGACTTAGGAAGTGTAGTTTATTTGGCTGTGAAAATATAATGTAACAGGATGTATGATTGATTTTGTTTCTAATCACTTTTTTTTTTCTCTTTTTTTTTTTTTATTAAGTTGAACAATACAAAAATACCTTTTTAATGTGTAAAGATCTCTTTAAGACTTGTGCTTTACATGAATTCGTATTTACAATTTGGGAATTAATTATAAAGTTGTTTATTTATATATCATTGAATTATTGTTTCATTACAAGTAAAAGTATGATTTATTGATCTTAATAATTGGTTTATATTGTACTTTCTATTTTACTTTATTTGAGTTCTTATTTACATTGCTTCAATGCGCTTAAATTAATTAATGTTATTATGAGCTACAAGTGTTGAGATGATACATTTTTTTTTAAACTTAAAAAAGGTTAAAGCCTGTTTCTCCATGCCAATGGTAGATTGTTTATTTTTATCTTTTTCTGTGGGTTTTGTAGATTAATTAAAAAAATTTATTAATTAAAAAGATTAGTCTTTACAAAAACTACAGAAAAAAGACAAAGTGAACAAAATCTGAACAAGTGTCATCCAAAATCAACACATCCATTGCAGGTTTTCTACGACTTGATGCGGCTGATTCGCTCGAAAAAGGCTGCGATGGCCCAGGCTGCCAACGCCAAGAACCCCAAGGCTGCCAACGGAGGAAAAGATAAGAAACGAAAGAAGAAATGTGTCATCCTATAATAGACCTGCATGCGCCGCATCGTTCCTCCTCCTTCGTTGTCTCCATAGCAACGTGTACTGCAGCGGCAAACATAGTACTATTTTTGCATCGCAAATTATGACGTATGGAAAAACAAAAAAGTTGAAAATTTATAAAGTTTTTGGCTGCTTTATTTTTTACGACTGGTAGCGAGTGTTGCATCCCGGAGCGGTGGGATGGTTTTAGCTGGCTGCAGTGCATGTTGATTCGTCTGTATGATTTTGCTACGTTTTTACTTTGGCACGGCGGGAGTCTATGGACTGGCGTGTCGTCGTTGTTAATTCAGTTGATTTATCAGTGGAGTATAATGCTATGTGCGTTGCATTTATGTGGCCGTGTTTTCCAGTAAATATTGAGTTATTGGCCAGTAGATAATGTGAGCGTGCACAGCGGCTGCTGCCTTCATGACAACATAAGACTTGACTCTGTCATCGCACACTTATTTTTCTGTTCACAAACACCGGATGTCATCGATGCTTAATGATTAATGAATACACAAATTCCACATGTTAATTGGCACTGTTGCTGATATGAGCTGGTTGCATATTATTTTGGATGTTCTAAATATGCCAAATGCAAATAGGTTGGTTCATTCATCGGATGTTTTTTTCCTGTATGGATAAATTTGATTGTCTTACAAGACAGTTGCAGGGAAATGCTAGTCTAAGTAAAAGTGAGTTGTAGCACTTTAATTTATACAAGAATTTCAAGTTTGTATTAACCAAAATTGCATGAAGAAAGAAAAAAACAGAGAATGTTTTTGTTAGTAACCTGCATGTACATAATTATGTATTTAACAATGTTTAGATACATATGTATTTATGAATATTTTATTTGTTTCTATGTTGAAAATGTAAATATAATATTGATAACAAGAAAGAAAAAAAAAACAATGGAACAAAATTGTCGTTCAGTTTTCATGGCAACAATATGAATTGTGAATTAACACATGATAAAAACAAACATAGCATTAAATGTTAGTTAAAATGAAATGCTACTGTTAACTACCATTGGGCGAGGCTGCTATATTTTTTGACGATTTTTGTGCTTCTTAGTGTGGAGAACTTTGGTTGAATTATACATTTGAGTATTTTGTAAATTCCATGTGTTAACATGTGGCTGTTTTATTTGGATGATCTCGCTCGTGGGCAATCGGAATTTTGCTTTTGGAGAGCGCAGCTTGACGGCGAAATGTAAATGTGGATGTGGCTGCATGTGAGTCTTGATCTTGTTGGTTTCCGTTTATATTCTCCGTGTATTATTAACTCAAGCCCTCATGGCCCCAGCATCGAAAGCTGCGGTTAAATAAATACAAAATTGACCATGCAAAGCTTTCAAACATCATACTCTTCTTGGGATATTTTGCAATCAATTTTTGCAATCAATTATTCTAAATTTAACTAATTGGTATATGATTATTTGTTACAAAACCGTAGTTTGCATGTGTTGTATAATAGATATTGTATCTAACCGCCGCTTGATGCTGGGTCCATGGCAACTAACTTAGAAACTGATCCTTAAGCTGCAAGATTCCAGTAATTTTTCACTGCAGTAATTTGCAAAAGGAGCTGATTATCAACAACCAATGAATTTTTCATGCTTTACTTTCAATAAGTTATAATAATGTCCATTGATAACAAAATTCATAATTTATTGATCATCAGCAATTAGTTGATTTTTAAAACATTAATGTTCTTCAAGACATCAGGGTTCTCACGGTGACTTGAAATGTCATTGAGATTCAAACATTTTCAAACACTTTGGAAAGTCTTTGAATTTTGTAGTCTTTAAAAAAACGAAATTCTGCATTAAGTCTTGAAATTTTGATAGACTGGTAACTAAAAGCTATTCAGATAGGTTTGCATGCAGTACATGTTTCTAACAATAGCCTTGAAAATGAATGGTAACCCTGATAAGTGCTTACAGTACTTTGTCACTCTTACTGTGGCACCATTACGCGGACTGCGATGTATATGGTGTTCTGTTTATACCATTCTTCAGATGCCTGCCGTTCTGCACCACAAACACAGGAGCAGAAAGTGACAGCTAGAACTCACCGCGCCGTGACTAACAGCGCCTCGTGCTTCATAACGCCGCTTACAGAATCCACTCCATTGTATTGGAAACCAGTCGTATTTATTATCTGTTATCAT
Source organism: Streblospio benedicti (assembly GCA_019095985.1). Classification (NCBI taxonomy): domain Eukaryota; kingdom Metazoa; phylum Annelida; class Polychaeta; order Spionida; family Spionidae; genus Streblospio; species Streblospio benedicti. The sequence continues at coordinate 35,844,778 of CM032659.1, read as the reverse complement.
AGCTGTAAAATTGAATGTACCTGGTATGCAGCGTAAGGTCTCATTTTAAACTATAGTTTCTTTATTCATCACACGAACAAATTAATAGAATGCTACTAGTTTCGAGATCTGCAGTCTCCTTTTCAATCATAGCCTTTGTTATCATAGCCTTTTCCTACTATCTGTTTTATTTGAAATTGGAAGTGTTAGGAACTGTGGATATCAATTGAAGTGGAAATATTGGCTGCTGCTGACGACTGCGTCATTTCTACACCTGCAGGGTTCAAAGATCATTGAACTTCTTCGGATTACGTTAGTCGTGCCATAGTGAATGGGAGAGTTGGCGATTTGTTAAGCATATTCTCTCAATCTTTGTAAGCTATTTACATGTAGTCGATTACGAAAATGGTTGCATTGCATTTCATAAATGGACAGCTATTTTTTAACCTCAATGACTTGTGAATTTTACATGATGGAGCTGAACTCGTAGTATTTCGTGTAGTTATTTAGATGGTTTTATATCCGTGGGACTATGGAGCGAATCTGCACTTATGATGTACATAGTGTGAATGTAAGATGTGTAGTGGTATACGCCTTGTTAGCTGTAAAAACGGTTCTCTATATCGTCTTGTACACTTATATGAGCTCGGTGAATTTTCTATTTCGTGTAGGTATTTTTTAATGTAGGGAGCATTGGCAGTCCAGTCTCGAGATGTTTACTGCATAGCATGTTAAGTATTTTGTGTATTCCTTTATATCATGCAGTATGGTTTGGGTTGAGGCTACTTGAGTTGGCAATTTTTTTAAAGTCGACTATCTGGATTTTCTATTTTTTTTTTTTTCAAATTAACAATTTCACAAAAAAAAAAAGAGTTTGATGGTCATATTTTTCTGGCACTTTGTATTTAAATTAGCAGTTTCCATTTTGTGTCTTGTTAAAAATGCTGTGATACACTTTTGATTCGCTATAGAAACAGGAAGCTAAAGAATTCTCTGATCAAACGATCGATGGCGGGTGTTCAAAGTAAAGTAGCAGATGTCTGATCAACATTGAAGTTCATGTAATTTTATTACATTTTGTGATATATATATTTTGTGTATAAGAAATTAGTTGGAGTAGTACATAGAATGATAGCTTCTGATGAACTAGCACAACACAAGAAAACATTTCCATAGACGGTTGATTGTAATAGTAGTATTCGCTATGTATTCCAGTATTTTTAATTTTATAATTCTAATTTGTACACAATTTGTGAAAAATTCACTTCATTTTTATTGCACATTTATCCATTGACGTGATATGTGAACTGGCTTGATAAAAGCACATATCTCCGTATTCATGCTGTCTGCATGTTAGTGGTAGTGTTGTATGTATACGCATGAAAAAAGAATAAATCTTTTTGAACATTTAATAGTGTTGTTGAACAAAAGTTGTCTTTGCATACATTTATTCCAACTTTGATGTTATTCTGTGCTCAAAAACCATGAGCTGCATCAAGCACGCTAGTCTCCACGATATTAAATATGTATAAATAAAACAGCATTTGCTTTTCTGTTTTTAATCAACAATTGAGTAAAAAATACATTTACACATTCAAGCATCTATAATTTTTGCACATTCCAATAACGCATACATGCTCTGCTAAGTTCATTGAGAAAAGTTGATGATGTTGCAAAATTAATGAACTCTAGATGACTGTAAATAAAAGTCTAATTCTTACCAAAGATTGAAATGACAAGTTTCTAATAAATACTGCCACCATTTACAATAAATGCGGCAAGCATCAAAATTATCAAAACCAAATGTCGATTTTGATGTAAAAGCGTTTTGAGAATACGCTTTTGAAATGCAGTGTGATTATTTTGTTGTTTGGAGAAATCTCATTTTGCGCATGCTAAAATGATAAATTGAAAAAATAATGTACCGGATTATGCCATAATTAGTAAAGTGGATAGGCAAATATTTTGTTCACTTCTGGAAGAAAGTGCCAAAATTTATATATATATTTTTTAGGTATGTTGAAAATTTCTGTCCGAGGTTTCAAGTCAAAATTCCAAGATGGCCACCAAAATGGTTGCCCAATAATTCATATATTGTAATAGCACATATCTCTTAGAAAAGTTTTGTGGCTATGCTTTTTATTTGTATACTGGGGATTTTAGGTATGGTGAAAATTTCTGTCCAAGGTTTCAAGTGATCTGAGCAACCCATAATGGTCAAAATTCAAGATGGCCACCAACATGGCTGCCCAATGTGGTAATATCGCATATCTCTAAGAAAAGTGTTATGGCTATGCTTTTTAATAAACAAAATTAAGTGTTTAAGGCTTGGTGAATTGAATTCTGTAGTCGGTATGTCATCAGATGAATCATTCATTAGATATTCAAGATGGCCACCAAGATGGCTGTCATTTATGATAGAAATATTATGATTGTACAAGTGTTGCCGATATGTTCACAATATCTTTATGTCGTTATGTCACATGCATCAATCATTAAATTGCACCTTTATTTCTTTAAAAAAAGTATATTGATAGCATGTAATTCTTATATTTATATATATATATTTGTGTATATCAGGACCACAAATAGTATAAAAATATATCACAAAACGTATACCCCTGGGGGTCGAGCGGACTGATTCTGTACTGATTAGTGTTAATTCTTTCATGCATAAATAAACATTAGGTGTGGGATATGGGAGGACAGAGGAAGAGATAGCTTTCAGCCTATGTAGAGCTCATGTAACGAAAACAAAAACAGAAAAACAGATTTTTTGCTTCATTTGAAGTGACACAAATGATCTTTGTAAATCACTGTTCAGTTCCATATATGGGTACCGGTATGTAGATTGAACTCTGTCAACAATTTTGCCAATATGTGTGCTCACATGTGCAATCTGAACCTTCAAAGCCTTATCCTATCACTCAGCCCAGATCCTTTTTGTGCAAAGCCATTATAAAATATGGATACTCTGAAATTGGCTTATTGAAGCTCTTGAGTAGGGGTGCAACTGTCTTCGAGCACTTACTGAGCATTCACACTCAGTACTGGAGTGTAAACGTGCCAGTTTGAGCAGTGTAAAATTGTTGAGGAAAAGGTAACTGTAGCAAACTTTTTATATTAGAGGTTTTAGTCAGGTAGATGTAAATGTGGTGATTCATAGTTGTGATCAAGTCTTGCTCTCCGCGACTTAACATTTTACACCAGGTCATTGGCACACTTATGCTAATTACTCACACAATCACTCACTTACTCCTTCAACCTAATGACCTGTACATAATTAACGTGTAGGTGCCACAGAGCTTTGTGCAACTATTTAGGCATGAGTGCTGAACACCCACAAACAGAGCCCGACTGGCCGGGGTGAACCCACAACCTTCTGCTCACGAGCCTAACGGCCTATTCACTCAGCCAGAGAAGCACATTAGGTAGATGCTGTGGAAACCAAACATTGGATGAAGGATTCAATGCCGCGATTATGAAGTGTACATGTATGATATCATATTGACCGATACAATGTGGTCCTTATGATGCATTCGAAACCTCTCCTATTTAACAAAAGTAGTGTAAAATTGAGTCAAAAAACACCATAAAATCGCAAAAAAATTGAAAAAAGAAATTG